>JAMKCH010048411.1:0-11421 GCA_023653785.1 Ophioderma brevispina
GCTGTGCTAAGCGCGCCTTTTTTGGTGGCCAAAATATATAATGTATTGTCATTGCCATGTTACTCTACTTTTCTTGCACAAACCGACTCCACCGGGATATATGTAGATTCAGGGTAATCCCAAGTGATAGCTAGTGGCGCGGCAACCACCCCTCTCCGGGGACAGAAGTACCGGCATGCCTGTACAACACTAATGTATTATCAGACACTGATTTTTGGAGGCAATTGATAGCTATGGCACCGTCTTTCCATCGAGACCAAAAGGAGTATCAACATGCCTAGAATACATTCAATGCCGTAATAAGTGTGCACGCCAGCAAAAAACCCACTTTTCCAGAGTACAGTTTTAGACATCGGGGAAAATTCTTTTTTAATCCCAAAAGTTAGGAATCCGATTTTCATGCGTTTTTTTTTGGCTCTACTTGATGGAAATGACTAGTTTATATGCACCGAGAATATTAATGTTAGAACAATGTTTGTGTAAAGCCCAGGTAATCACAGAGCACAATATCAGAGCACGGAACTATTAATTCTTTGCGCCATGTTGCCGCGGAAACAATTATTTTAACATGATTAGGAGGTCATTTAAATAACGTATCACACCTGATAACAAATGAATGGGGCAAAGTGAATAATGCTAACCGACCTAGCCGCCTGCTAGGGGAGCAAATTGGTTTGAAGATGTATCATGGACGTGTCCCCAAATTAAACTTTTAAATGAGTGAAAATTGTGTTTTATGTGCATCTTCCACTCCATGACTATAAGTAGGGGTGGACATATGACCACTTTTTTTTCAAAACGGGTAGATTCTACTGCCATTTTGGCTGCCAAAAATGAATTCGTAAGCAGTTTGATGTCAATTAAATGTTTATGGTTCCATGGTTTTTAATTTTACATGTAAGTCATTCGGGACTTTTGGGCAAATTTTAGACATTACTTCTAAAAGCAGTTTCTTCTCAGCCTATTCGTTCGAAACTCACATCACCGAGATGTTTTTCTTTTGTAAATTCTCTAAATATTGGCAAATGAAAAATATAATAATATTATTAAGGAGATAGGGGACCACTTATAAAAAAAAATTTGAAGATAAGTCACTAGGGGACGAGATAGGTGACTACAGAAAAAATTTGATATAAAGTACGAGTTTGGATGAGAATGGGGGGAAAACTTCGAAAAATGTCGAGAATAAAAAGTTTTTTTTAACACGACATAGAGGGGACGGAGGATATGACTAAGAAAAATTCGAATGTTGGAATGGGAACAAATAGCCAACGACTAAAAAAAATGTTGAATGAAGTGACCCAGATCCGGGGACTAGATAGAGTGCCGACGTAGTCTAAGTCTGCCCCTATCCTCGTTGTCGTCAATTACTGTCACTTGTCAGTTTTACTCGTCAGTTTATCTCGTCTTTTGCTCGTCCACCAAAGTCATCAGTCGTCGGGCCTTTATTAAGAGTTTGTGCAAAGACGTTAAAAATGGGGTTGTGAAAAATACATGGTGATGATTCAGGCCATGCATGGACGCGGAGTGTTAAAAATTATTGTTTGGGATCAAGATGGAATCCATGGGTTTCCCTACCATTCCACCATGGAAGACCAGTTATTTGAAACGCTATTGAAAACCACAACACATCTCCCAATAGCTTACATGGTCACCAGATACCAGTTTGGTTTACAACGGTCAACTTCTTAAATATTATAAATGTTGTCAAACTAGCTAAAGCCCCTACGTCCAAATACACACGGGTCCCCAATGTACCACTACGCATTGTCTGATTGCGTCTTGCACCTATAATTCCATATGGTGCACCTACAATTGGATATGGTGCAGAAGATAGGTGAAATTTGTTTTTGAAACAGTGAAAGCAGTGAGTCCTCGATATACAGACTCACGTTCGAGGGGGTATGCCCCCACCCTATAGCTAAGCTCGTGTCACTTAGCGTTGTTCGTCGGCTGTACCTAGAAACTTCACACACGACAAATGTAACGGTCAGCTATATATTTACTATCTTAGTAACTAACTCACCATACAATAACCACCATACTATTACAATTATCTTGATGGTAGATTTAAACTTATTTGCTTTGGGTAGTCCCGTCGGGAACCGATGGGAACGAGTGATCCTTTGCATACACACAGCATGTATAAAACTCTGTATCCCCCCAAATAGCCGTATCGCCAATTGGTGATTTCCTGTCGCTGAAAAGCGACAGGAGTTGAGGGGAGTAATATTTTTCTAGTATTATTAAAGACAGCTGCAGGGGGTGACAATTCGGAGCCCTGTAATTACAGGCCCTCTCTATTCTGCCAATATGAGAAAAAATCTGAGCGTGCCCGTTTTAAACAACTGTACTCTCCCTTGATTCACATACTATGTTACATGAAAGCCAAGTCAGGGTTTAGGCCATATTTTTCTACTTCATCTGCTCTTTTAAAAGGACAGACGGGCAACTGCATTTTGAACTCGCTGAACCTTGGTCAATTCTCTTTCGTGGAGGCCATAAAGCAAAGAATTGCAGGAATCCAGCCTAGATGTAACACAGGCGTGGACCAATCTGACGGTGGATTTTTCATCAAGGTACTTGTCCGAAACTACCCAATGTCCTTTATTGAGACCAAGCAAAGGTTTGCATATCTGTTAGCAATGATTGATCATTCTTAGTGATGAGTCTAAGATGACACCAGGTTCCGTGCTTCAGCTGACGGATGTATATATAACAGATTGCCAATGATCATAGTTGGCTGAGGTTGCCAAGCCGATCTGTTAAAAAAAATGAGAGCCTTGTTGGATTTACAAACCAGATTCGATGTTTGCAATGCATGTTTCAACTTTGGGGATGGCTTCTTCACGATCCCGAGGGTGGAAGTCCGGTACGCTTGGTGTCATCAGCGCAACAACAGATTGAATCCCGTGGGAGTGATGCTAATCCTGTAGGAAGGCACTGGACAAGATGAAGTCAATAGGTCCAGTAACAGAGCCTGTGGGACCCACAATCTACCGCCACATGATCTTACGAAGCACCTCTGACTGATAAAGATTGAAGTTCGGGCCATGACGAGAACCAACTAATGCTTTTCCAGTTATCCCATACCGTTCAGGTAGACGGGTTAGGACTGGTTTTTCTGGTCTATTGTGGCCGAAGGCGGCGCTGAAAGTCCGGTAACACTAGCAAGCCTCTTTTGGTTTGTCAAGAGCAGTCACGATGTCATTTCTGCACCCGTAACAGAGCCGTCTCAGTACTGTGACATGCCGAGATCCCGACGGCATCGGAACATTGTTCATTATCGATGCACTGCTTTACCCTTCAATCACTTCGAGCAATAGCAGATTGAATTCGGGCGATAATCTTGAGAATGAGGTTGGTGTCAAGCAGATTTCTTCAGCAATAAGCGGAATACAAGATGCATGCTTGAGAGTTTGGGGAAATACGCCCGAGGAGATAAGAAGAGTTGCAATCCTTGTTAGGACGGTAACAGATCTCTAGAATTCGTGGCTTTAAGAGACCACTGGTAAAGGGTCCTACTGTGCCGGACTGATCGATGCTGGTTTTTGATTAATTTCAAGAACTCCTCTTCAACCACTGGTAGAAAGACCTGAGGTGCTTTGGCATGACTCTGTAGTTCAACGGACATAGAGGCAGAAGTAGTATCATGTAGACTGTTACTCAGCTTCTTGATCTTCTTGTAAAAAAAATCTGCAAAACTGTCAGCAAGGCTTCTGTTGGACATTCATGGGGGTATGTAGCGGTTGTTCCACTCTGGGAGATTTTTACAAATGTTGCCCACGTGTTACTACAATGTTTCACTGTGTTAATTTTGGTAAACTTTTAATATACTAGTTTTGTGGGGCACTTTTACACTATATTAACACCAAAATTGTGTTTCTTTTTCAATTTGTTTTGGGGTTCAGATCATAAATGGACTATATCACAAGTTCACTTGTGAAGGGAATGTTTTTCCTTGGCATATTTGGGGTCAATATTACCTTAAAGGTTATCTAATATTGTAATTGTTAATTCGTCGCCCGCATCACATACTGTAGATTTCACATTTTTTAGTTTTTGCGAAATTTCGCCCAATAACTTAGTTTCATCGAGTGCTTGCCATCCACAGAGTTGCAAAATGTGAGGATGCCTAATTAAAATTATTTTATAATTATAGATGTTTGCCTTTTCCTCGAATCATCAATCCGTATGTCACATACCGATTTATTTCGACGTATTTTTTCCATCGTTCTTTCGTAAACAAGCTTTTCACATAGTTATCTATTTAACGTCCATTGAAAAATAACGTGTTTTTTTTAATTTTTCTAATTTTTTGCAATATACATTATTTGTGATTCACATACAACTTATAACTTTATAGCCAATTAAGATATATAATTGCCTATTTAAGTTTCATTTATGGTTTATGGACTTTAAAATGTTTTCTTTTCTTTCTTCACAACAGTTAAGTCCTAGTATGCTTCTTGTTATGCTTCGTTTTAACCATAGACATGTCATGGCCGCGGGTAATATTTTGAATTGGTTGCGATTTTCTCGGAAAACTTGTTTTGTAAAATACGATAAAAAACAGTCTGTGCTGTGGGCGACGACTTTGTTTATACGTTTGTTTTACAAGCCCAATCTTTTACCCTCAAGAAATGTTTGTAATTGGTTATTTTTCATAATGTTCTTGAAAATGTACAAACCAGAAGAGGAAGAGTGCTTATGATGCGTTGCCAACCCGAACCCAATCAAATTGGGGCAAAATCTGATTGATTGCAGAACTGTAAAGCGCAAACCAGTATCGTTACAACTAAAAAAAATTGGGTTATGCTTACATATCTGAGTGACACGAAGTCCAGAATAACGCTACTGAGACGGAAAACAGTCCATGCACGAAATAATCTTCAATTTTTATAGTTTTGCTCGGTCAATTTCTCGATTTTATAAAAGTTATAAAATTTATTAAAACGGCATTCAATTTCGTTAAAGGGGAGTTAAACTTTTGAGAACAATTGGCCATTTGCGTACTAGCTCAATCTGTTTCATTGGACTAGTTTTTTTGCGATTCAATTCTCCGTTCAATTTCGTTGGTAGGTAACAAAAGTAAAAAATTTCTTTTAATGAGCCATATTCCGCGTTAAATCATGTAGCCCGTTGAAAATATTTTTTTCCTCTGCATTTTCATGAGCGGACAAAAGAATCTCGAGAGTGGCGGCTTTTTTTTTTCCGTCATGGCCATTGCAAACCAAACCGGGAAGGGGGGGGGGGGCCCGTAAAAAGCGGATGAAATGGAACATATGCAATTTCAATTCACGAATTTTGACGAATTTTAGCTTAAATTTGGGGCTAAATTAGAGTAAATTCGCACGATTTCGCGCACTACGCCGCATTTCGTAAGTTCAGGACTTAATTAAGCAAATCAACCGGACGGTTTTACGAATTTTGCCCCCCGTCTGGTGGGGATGACTACCGGGGGTGGAAAAGTGTTCCTATATCTAACAAACACGGGTACCGCCACCTCCCCTTTTTGGGTGATCGTCAGGTTCGTAATCATTTTCCTCTAGCGACATTAGGGAATCTGTCTGAAAAAGTAAGCCATTCGCATATTTGATATTCTGTTTGACAGTGTCATTTATTCAGGTTATTCGAACGCTAGACCTATTTACGGTAGATACGACTTCGAAATTTTTCGATGCCTCAAATTGAATTTCAATGTTAGTGCACCAAAGTCGTAAATGTAAATGCGACTTTGTTGCTCTCAAAAGAAACAAATGTATATATTCCTTTTTTATTTTTGTAAACGGTGTTTTATTTAAAGGTATGTAAATAAAAACCATCTCTGTTTTTTTAAGTGCATTTCCTTGGTTACTAAATTATGCTAATTTTGGCACAAGAAACGCTTAAAAACATCAAATAATGTAGGTACGACCTTCTTCCAATCCCCAATTTATAAAAGGAAATGAATACGCATAATTTAAATTACAGTTCAGTATACGGCTCAATTTTTTGCAGAATTATTAGGCGATTAGCCTAATAAGGTTTAGATACGACTAGTTGTTATAACTGACTGGTGGCACTCAAAATTGAATCACTAGTTTCCACCGCCTTTGCGAACGTTGAGTGAGGGCGGCAACTTCGTGACGTCGCCAAGGCGGTGGAACACTAGTGAGTTCTGGTAGAAACTCGAATAGAACCCATCAGTTGTGATGGCGCAATTGGTTAGCGCGCTCTAGTACTGACAGCGTGTTTGTAGTCGAGTCCCTTCATCCGAGTCCGAGTCCAAGTCGAGTCCCAGGTGTCCGAATCCCAAGTGCTTGAGTCCGAGTCCGAGTCTGAGGCCGAGTCCGAGTCCGAGTCCTCAATATCCGAGTCCGAGTACGAGTCCGAGCTTTGACAGAAGAGTTTGTACCAAGTTGCTCAGGATCAAGGTGACACTTGCCTCTGAGCAGGTGGGAAAATGTAACTAAAAAAGCAGCTTCACTGGAATTTGGGTATCTAGAGGTAATTTGCATGGTACTATTTCCTAACGCCACATCATGTTTCTAGCCTCTCGGGAGAGAATGAAGGAATTAGGGGTAGTCACAAATTCAAATTGGTTTTGAACCATAATGTGTCTTTGTTTGATAATGCATCGCCACATCTGCTGCGTAGTGCCATTTTTTTCTCACTGTGGGAATTTTGAGAGATTCAGTTCTTAGGGTTAAGAAATGTAAAAGCAATGACAATGCATTTTCAACTACTTATATCTCCAGGTAGAAAAGGATGAATGATTTTATTAATCTATCCCTGTGGAGATAGCCATCACACGTGATAGCCCCGTAGCTAGCAGACATTTGTACCACAAGAACACCTCATACAAAAGGTTTGGAGTGATTAAATATGTAGACAGACTGACAGAACCCCGAAACATAATTCTTAAGTGCCACAAGTGGTGCCTTAAGGAATGGGACCAAGAAAAGGTTTGTACAGGGGTCACATTTTTTAATTGATTCCAACGTGCTGAAAGGTATACGCAGGTTATTTTTGTCTAACAACAAGGATTCATGAAAGGTATGTTTGTACTTTAACACATAAAGTTTAAGATTATAGACTAAAAACTGCAAAAATCAATAAAAAGGGTCAATTTCAGTGTACAGGGTCAAATGTTAAAAATGTAAATTGTGAATAGTTAAGCTCAAATTAATTGGTGGAGCTCATAGTATCAAAATAAGGAATAATTTGGAGTGGTCCTGAATCTGTGGATATACAAATTAACATGTTGCACTTTTCAAACATTATTGAATCAATTAAAAATTTGACCACTGTACAAAACTTTGTCTTGGCCCCCCTCTCCTTAAGGCACCATTTGCGGCTCTTAAGAATCGCGTTTCAGGGTCCCTGTCAGTCTGTCAACAACATATTAAACACTCAAACCTTTGTACTTGAGATATGTTAGTTACCATGCTGCTAGGCTCCAGGTTCTGAATGTTGAGAAAAAAACCGGATAAAATGTGCGTCCTCCGGTTCAAATCCAGCAAGCGGCAAGCGCATATGGGTTTTTTCAACGCTTACATTCGCTGGCCATCTCCAAGGAAGATTAAAATAAATATTCATGACCATGGCAATTGAACTTTGCATATGTGTAGGAAAATGTTTACCTTTTTTAGAAAAACCTTGTTTCCTGCTAATGCTTATTGACTTGGAGCTATGCTCACACATTGAAAAACGATAATGAATACATTGAGGTTACAAGATCATGTTATTTATCATATAAAGCACACTGACAGGATATTATAACTGCAATTTTGTTGGGGTTTTTTGACGGGCCGTTCCTTATGGTCTTGGGCATCTGGATCACATATTACGACTGGAATTAACTGAACGCACAAATACATTGAATAGAGTCAATAGAGTTTTGTTGGAAAGTAAGAATTTCGACAGTTACTTATACAAGACAGGCCCTAAAACGACGGGTATACCTGGCAATATTGATCATTCGGTAGTCCCGGTAATTGTCAAATTGTATAATCGATTACTTTTTTTCTTTTCTGGTGTTTTGACTAAACATGCTGCAAGTAGTAGAAGTTCAAGCGCAAGTTTGAAAGCAAAAAAGAGGTAATTTTTTTAATGACTCGGACTCGGACTCATTTTTGAGTCCGAGTTCACTGGGGTTGAGTCCGAGTCCGAGTCCCTGTGTCCGAGTCCCGAGTCCAGGTCCTTCAAAATCGGGACTCGTCGAGTCCTACAACACTGACTGACGAGTAGGGTGTGGGTTCTAGTCCCATTCACACGAAGTTCCTTTTACGATAGTTATCTACGCCCGCTTTGTTATCAAGTTCTCTCGCCTATACATTAGTCTATACAAAAATACATAATCAAAAACGCCATTCAACATAAGTTGTCCTTTTACGATGTTAGCTACTCGCCATATACATTATTTTCCTATAAACAAAAATCACAATAGATTCGTGTCAACTTAATCATTTCCTATCATTTCTTCCGTTATTACTATTATTTATTCTCTTTTTCATTAAAAACTATAAAGAATTTTTATTACACAAAGTCCCGGACATTATTTGGAAACCCAAACAGAAGCAGGGCAACATCAAACAGTCAACCACATTCAAAGAACAACAAGCACACGCATCACTTAACATTTAAAAATTGACATAAAAAATTCAAAAGATCAGGGAAAAGACAAACACAGAAAAAGGGCCTAGGTTAGAGATAGGTCATTGTCCCACACAGCATTATGGCGCGCATTCCAGATGGTGTAACTGGAAACAAGTGCAAGCTGACTAAGCTCCCTTTTCATGGTCTTAACCTGGTTTTTGTGGTAGCGCTTGGAAAGGGATCTCTTGAGTTTGTTTTTCATTTTCGTTAGAAATCAAACCACGGCTACCAATCTCGACACAAAATAGATTCCATTTATAACCTTTTTGTCAAAGTCCGAATAAGATGATAATTGGAGACTCTTTGCGGTCATAGTACTTTAGTAGTATTTGTTTTTAAAAGGGACCGTAAGCTCAATGAGTTTGACTGAGGATCCTTCAATAACGACCATATCCGTTTTTAAATTTGTAACAGGAATTTTAGGGGGGGGGGGTTGTCCCCCCTTCTGTTGAATAACCAGGAATGTCGGCGAATAAGGAAACAAATTGAACTTATCCTTAAAAGTTTTTGGACAAGATGGTAGAGGATATTGTTATGCCGCCACGTAAGACGCCCTTGTTCAAGTGAAACGGGACAAGAGTTTTGAGAACATGGAGAAGTGTCTCTTTGTTGCCCACAAAATCTAATCAGTTAGAGTTTGGTCTCTTGCCCCCAATTGCGAGATTTATTGAGAGTAGGGAGAAAATCATCGAGGCACGGACGCAAACTTCAGACAACCCCCTTGTAGATTAAAATAATCGATCTCCAAGTAATATCAAAAGACTGGAGGTTAAGAATTTTCAAAACTCACCTTGTTGGACAAGGGGGGGCGGATGTAATTTGCCAAAAGTTCAAACGATCATGAAATTGTAATTTTGATTTCCTCTCTGATTTTCGGCCACTTCCCCTTTTGGTCGACCTTTGCCCAATACTTTTTCAAAGTTTTGCTGCCATGGCCCGATCCATTTTTAACTATCTTTTTAACCCATTTAGATTCACGATCCAATTTACACTAAGGCGTGTGGTGACACGGTGGTCACCTTAACCATACAACGCGCATAGCCAATCCATGAACTTCTGAGATAGATGTCAGTATCTCGGATGGCCAAACATCCGGACGGTGAATGAAAGCCGGCGTAGCGCCATTGATGGCACGACGGAGCCATTTTTTGATAGCATTAGTATGTATGTATCGAAGTAACTGCAATTGCGTTTCCACCCATCTCGTTAACGGTCCATGAACCTCAGTGAAGGGGCAGCATACTGAGGAATAAATACGAAGCTTATTTCATTTCTAAATCAACATTGTTCATGTTTTGGATTCGGTTACTTAATTTTTTCCCTTAATTATTTTGAAAAAGTTTCTGCTATCTTCTTCTGTTTTCCCCCTGAAGTGATTGTTGTACCTAAAAATGTTTCCGTGCTTCTTGCAATGATTTTAGCATAATATCGCCAATCATAAAAGACACAGGTTTAGTCTGGAGTACCGCTGCGAATAGACATGGTTTTACATTATACAGGTTTAAGGGTAAGACTCATTGAGCGAGTTTAGTCCATATTTCAGACATACGTTTTTGATGTTTCCTTTTGTCGGTGGTTAACAAACAAAATCTGTCAGCAAAGGTCAATTTTTATATACGTCTACCCTCTAAGTTATACCCATGGGTGTTCTCTTTTAATTTTAAGATGCTGTAATGGGGCTCAAACCGGGCAAGAAAAATATAGGTGATAAGGATCACCTTGGAAAACCCCACGCCTAAAATTAAAATGAGCTTAATCACACCCAGGACCTTTCACTTTCACCCTTGAGTCTGGAATACCAAATGAATGGATAATATCTGCACACAGAAATCGGGAATTTATTCGTTTCATGAGTACTGATGAAATTAGACGTGATTCACAACTTAAGCCAAAGGCATCAGCCAAATCAAAAAATGTTGTGCAGAGTTTTCTTTTTAGATTTAGCATTAAGCAGTAAGTTCATTCATGACAGACGTGTGGGTTCCAACGCCATGATCCCCTTAGAAATGTCTTTTGAGTTTCTGGGTCCATCAGCCTATTGCGAAGCATTAACGCAAGCCTCATCCGGACAAAATTTGATGAAATAATTTTGCTCAACACAAGATGTTACTAATAAATGTGCGAAATTTTCCATACATTTTACAAAAAAAAGCAAAATATCAAAAAACTAAAAAATTAAAATATTATATATTTATAAATTTTTTATATTATTTTAATTTATATTTGTTATAAATCAATCCAAATCAATTAATTGGTAAACATGAGCATGGATGTCATGGTCTCCCACATCACATACTGTCTTCTCTGACGAAATGCCGTTTTTGAGAAAATCGCCATTGAAATCCTACCCGGGAGATTTCATGTTTGTACATGGAATTACACATTACAAAATTTAATTTTTAAATTTTGCATTCTGAAGAAAACCTTCTGAAGTTGTTAAGTTTTAAAACCCATGAGGTGTTTTTGCAAGTGCAATTGTATTCTGATATAAAGCTACAAGTCGTAATTCTGTATTTGAAACGCAATAAGTAATATTTTCACACAGGACGCTCATGTCACTGTTATATTTCCCATGCCGTTCAGAATATATCTCTATGTGAACCGACGTCATGTTCACGCACGAGGCAATACGACGCACATAGATCTAATGTGAAAGCGTAAACAGCTTGTTTTACGAACAGCGTTACTTATACCCTATTGAAATTACCCGTAAATGAACATACGACAGTAATGGTAAATCGCGTGTATGCATTTTAAAGCTCATTGATCACAATTCAATTA
>JAMKCH010048412.1:0-19319 GCA_023653785.1 Ophioderma brevispina
AGATACGGTGAGTTGTTGAATAAGCAATTAATGTGTGGATAGTCTTAAAGGTACATTTTGTGATCCTAGCACCTCATTTTTGGTTTTTGGCTCACTAGATATCCCTGAGAAAAGCTTACTTTCAAAATTTCAGTTGATTCTGATGGTGCATTTCGATGTTTCAACATATAGGCCACTGTTTTGTAATTTCTGTCTGTTTACTTCTACGGACAGAAAATACAAAATTACGGATTTCTTCAAGAGCAGATCAAAATCACATGCAAGATTAGGCACAAATACTATACTTAGACCAGTCGGGGGACGAGGTTGTGGATCATGAAATGCCCCTTTAATCTCTTTATTATGCCTGTGATTTAATGCCTGTGATAAGTGTATTTAATCAACTATTGTTCATTTAATTACCATTATTTTCAGTTGTGGAGGTGAATTTAACCAGCGATTCTTTTAAGAAGGGAAAACGTGGCTATGAGCGGGTGCAGTGGTGTTTTTTTTTTTTTTTTTTTTTCATGTGACCTTGGTGACCTATTGTCACCTTTGGCCCCATTCACAAACTGACAGCAGATGACACATGCATTTGAATGCTGTTTTTTTTATGAGTGACTCTAGAGAGGGATTTGATCTTGCCTTACTAGTAGGTGAAGTTTTTTTTTTTTAAAAAAAGACTCCCTTGCTCCCTCGATATACAAAATGGTGCATTCCTTACCATTGAAATATGGAATCTCTTTGTTGTTTCCTACAGGTCAGCTGTAACACATCTTCAAAAACATGTTGATTTTAGTGCAAGATTAAGCAATTAATGTGTGGATAGTCTTAAAGCTGGATTTTGTGTTCCTAGCACCTCATTTTTGGTTTATGGCTCACTAGATATCCCTGAGAAAAGCTTACTTTCAAAATTTCAGTTGATTCTGATGGTGCATTTCGATGTTTCAACATATAGGCCATTGTTTTGTAATTTCTGTGTTTACTTTTACGGACAGAAAATACAAAATTACGGATTTCTTCAAGAGCAGATCAAAATCACGTGCAAGATTAGGCACAAATACTATACTTAGACCAACGGTTCAGATGATATAAAAATCTCAATTTTTAGGTAAGTCTGGGGATGAGGCTGTGGATCACAAAATGCCTCCTAATCTCTTTATTATGCCTGTGATAATACACTTTTCAAAGTGTATATAAGTATGATTCATTTAATTTTCATTATTTTCAGTTGTGGAGGTGAATTTAACCAGCGATTCTTTTAAGAAGGGAAAACGTGGCTATGAGCGGGTGCAGTGGTGTTTCACAGATAGACTTAATCTGAACTTTGACTTCTTGGTTACATGGAAACCAGCAGAAGGTATGTTGATCAAAATTAAATTGGTATTGACTCTCTAGACATCACTGATTTTAAAGTTACACTCGATATAGAAAAGGTTTACATTTTTTGTCAATTGTCTGCATATTGTTTTAAGTGGGTGGACATAAACATTTTGAAGATATTTTTAACTACAATATCTTGTTAGAACCTGGTGAAAATGCCATTGAAACAAAGCTCAAATAACAAAATGGCAGGTTCCAGCAAGATATTGTAGTTAGTAAGTATCCTCAAACAATTTTGATATGTCTAGCCACTTTTGAGAAATTTGCACACAAAAACGTGTAAACTTTTTTTGACCACTCCGCATGTTAACGTTTCTATACACTCCACTCTATCTAAATTTATTAGGAATTTGAAAACAAAGTCGCATGTGCTACATTCATGGATCATAAAGTACAAAGTATGACTCACAAAAGTTGCTAATAATAATAATAGTACTCCATTTACAATGCGCTTTTTAAAGGAGGATGGTCCAATTTAAGTATATAAAGTTTTCATCTTGATAGAATAGAATCTTAGAATGGCTTTCACCCCAAAACCCCATCTATAAAGTTTTGCACCGATATTTCAACCCTTTTTGATGTAAGAGCTAAAAATGTTAGTTTGCAATCCCTTGGAGTACTCTGCAAAATTAATATTGGTCGACCAAAATGGGTCATTACATCCAACCAAACATCCTTTAGCCCTAAGATTTCAAAGGGTAAATGAGAAAAATAGTAGCTTTCTTCAGATAACAAAATTTTGACCACTTTTGGGAAAATCTGGGGTTCTTGGGATGAGTCTATTAGCGATCGGACCATGTCCCTTAAAAGATACAAAGCACAAGACTGTCAAATTACACTCCCGTCAGGAAATTAGTGCATTCCTGTCAGCACTTAGATTATGATATTCCCCAAACAGATCCCCAATTAACTCCTGGGTTGAGAGATCAATTGAGTGAAATAGTGCCTGCCCAACATTGTCAGGTAGGTTTCCTTTGAGGGGCCTGATACTGGTATCATGGAACCAGTAATACCTGTCCAAGGGCGAGTTGTCGGCGGCTCCCTTTTCATTAAACAGTCACCCCATAGGTTTCTAAGGAAATTCTGATTGAGGAGGGTAGCTGGTTACCCTGGTAGAATGAAAAAACAGAAAGATCTACCTACAAAGGCGTAAGCTCTGGAGAGTTGGCGGCCAATCCAGCACATGCTGCCTTGTATCAAGGCGCCGGATTATCCAGGGGGAGACCGGGGGCTCGCGCCTCCGGGTAATTCTGCAAAATATGCAAAATCAGCCCATTCTGAGCTATTTTGGACCGTTACAGCCTTTCAGACCCCCCAAGTAATTTTGAACATTTTAAATCCTGGATCCCGGCCCATTGTGTATGGGGGCAAGTTGCCACCAAAGGATAGGGGGGCCCACCGCCGAAAACTGTGGATTGGCGTAAGGGCGGGCATCCGGTCAATACCTTTGCTCCAATAAATCCTCATACAGCAGTATTTTGCTGAGTGTGAGGTGTAGCTGGCCACCCCTGTTGCCGGGGAAAAAACTGGATTTAAACACTTTGGTTTAAATAAATTAACTAAACCAAGGTATAACAGTTGGACGCAGGGAACTCGAACCACAACATTGGATAATGAGGTAGTCATGAGCCACTGGACCAATATGCCATCGATAAGGCAACAGGTTGCCATTGGCCCTGAAGATTAGACATATGATGCGAACTTCCACCATCTCATTGAAAAGACAAAGAATTATACTCTCATATTTACTGGCCTAAGTCCTCAAGTAGTACAAGAGACATGCATTATTTTGTTTATTCAGAGAAAATGGGAATTAGAATCCTTATTGGAGCAGCTATACATGTAGAAGAGTGTCGGTTTTGAGAAAACAACGATTCTAAGTTAGTACTGTAGCTGTAGTGCCAGTGATTGAACAGCTTGTTCATTCTCACGTATAGCAAAAACAAAGGGGAGTGGGATCGAGATGAGGACAGGAGAACGAAGCCAGAGCAAGATGACATGTTCAGAATGGATCAGGTGAAGCTGTGAGAGAGAAGTCATCTTGTGAAGCTGTAGCAGTATTTGAGTGGCTTGGTGTCTACTCTTGTGGAGTGAAGTTGGTAAAGAATTCAAGCTACATATACTAGACTCTGATGCTGGTACTCGCAAAGTGACTGAGTCTAACTTAAAGCCCTGTTAAACAGGGTTGGCAATTTCCCGGAAAATACTATTTATTTCCTCCTTTGTGGTTTGGGCGGGAAATAGTGGGAAATACCCGGAAATACTGGTAAATACCGGGAAATACCGGGAATACTGGGAAATACCTGATCGATACCCGGGAATACTATATGATGTAAGTACAAT
This sequence comes from Ophioderma brevispina, assembly GCA_023653785.1. NCBI lineage: Eukaryota > Metazoa > Echinodermata > Ophiuroidea > Amphilepidida > Ophiodermatidae > Ophioderma > Ophioderma brevispina. The sequence goes on from JAMKCH010048412.1 coordinate 3,706, forward strand.
TTGAATACCTCATGGTGTTAACCTCAATACTACATTTCACAGTATAATAAATGTTGTGGTAATCATCTGGGATGTTTGAATGGTTTAATAATTCAAATTCAATACCACTCCCTTTAAATTGATTATAATAAACCAATACAATAAGTATTAATTAGAGATAATCAGATGATGGCCACCCTGGGTCTGGGTGTGGGTCCTGTAACATTATTTTGACAATCAGACCATTTCTGAACGAGCTCATGTGCCAAGCCTCCGACAGTTGCTTTCAACAGTCTTAAGTTGAGTTCCTGATACTTGAAAGGCCTCTGTTTTTGATATGACTGCAAGTAATTGGCCCCTTGTTATGATGCACCTAAATGACTCAGTAGAGTTATTAGCTCTCTTCTTATTAGCCTATATATAGGCTATTGTCATCACCTAGCAAATTAGAGTAGGAGAACCCAATGTTCTCTCATAAACTAGTCTCTCATGTCGTGTCCAATTCTTTTGAAATTCGCAGGTATGCAAGTAATGACATGTCTTCCTTTGAAAGTTATGTTGTGGATTTGAAAATTCTGAGCATATGTTTGCTTTGGGGGCATTTGTGTTCGTCCTTTTGGGTTTTTTGGCATGAATTGTGTTGGTAGGCAAGTGAGGTGAATGGTCTGTTGTCCTACAATGTAGTTGCATGCTGTGTGAAAGCTGAAAGCCATGCATATCATGCTGGCCTAGAGAGGCATTGCATTCGCAGCCTAGTCTGATACAAACCACTTGGCAATACATTTCATGCTTATTCTAGGTAGATGATAGTGATGTTATTGCCCGAAGGGTAGTTTTGTTATTTGTTTTCCCACCAATATCTTCCCCAGTTTCTAAAGTTCCATGTGCCGTGTACCATGTGTACTTTACACTCATTCCCTTGCTCCTGAGATAGTGCTTAGTTATGCAAGTCCTTCACTAATGTCAATGTTCACCCATGGTTCAAAAGGCCCTATATATAGTAATATGGCTTGAACTTTACCGTGCACGTGTTAACTGAAAACCCCAAAGTCTCTCAACTTTCAATCAATCATACGTTGCCTTAGACACACAGCTACCTCGTAGCTATTAGCCCATCCCACAATGCATCATTTTGGTACGCCTTTCACCTCAATAATCCCATGCATGATCCCAGCATGTGATCCCAAAAATCCCATTTTTAAATACATAAACTCTACCGTTTTAACACACCCATTCGCACACACAAACACTAGGACTTTTAAAAATAATTAATAATGAAGTTTTTGTGCTCCTTAAACGTCTTACACTACTGCCCTAATTATCCTGACATGTTTAGTACAGAACATGATAGGCACATTGCAAATGGCTATTATTGATTAGTTCAAAACACCTCTGCTTCTATGAAAGCAAGGTTAAATGCAACCACTGTTTACTTCTTGGGAACTTGCATGATACATCTAACCTTGTAGCCTGTCACATATTATACTGAAGTGATTGTTTTGCTTTTTTCAATATTTTTTATGGGATAAAGTGTTAAAACCTAGTCTGGTATATAAGTGGGGTAAATTAGCCCAATGTGAAGTGTCGATGGTTGAAATCGGTTGTATATTGGTCGAGTTCTATATGATATTGTATTTTAGTAATTTTGTCTTAGTTGACCATTTTACAATCGCTGTTATCACACCACAATCATTATGTTGCAGTGGACAAAGCCCAAGGAGATTGTTCCTGGTAGACGTAAATTGGCACCACATAGAGCACAGAGAGGTTGAACCATGGACTTCAGAAATAATTTAGTTCAGCAGAGTGATTAATCACAATTTATTAATGTAGTCTTAGACATGACAATAAATGTTATTGAAAGAAACGACAGGTTAAGTCCGGGGGTGGGGTTTCTCAACACAATGACAATACAGGGACGTGCCAACAGACACCGTCCCCATTTTTTCATTCACAGCCTTCCTGGTATCTCATGACCCCGTTTTCCAGCCCAATTTGGGTATAGCAATGGGCCGTTTTTTCAAAATTTTCTGAAATTTGGTTGGAAATTAGCCCGCATTTTCGCAACGGAAACAAAAATTTTCTAACAATTGTTTGGAAAAAATTAGTCAAATTTCCTTCCATCGCTCATCTGTAGCCAAATTGTCAAAATTTGCTTAAAAGGTCAAATTTTGCGTGAAAAGTGGCTAAATTTGGGGTTCAATTGGCCTAAAATTTGCATCTTTTGGTATAGCTTGGGTCCCTTTTTTGGCAAAAATGGTATAGCTATGGGTCCTACTTCCAGATCGTGGAGGCACGGCCCTACCCAAACCGGTTGAGAACCCCCCCCCCCCCCCCCCCGCCCCGGGGGTTTAATTCAGGGAACAAAGTAAGGATGAAGAATTTATGAATTACTCTCCATTAAATGTGTGTAAAAGATTCACCACAGATTGACAACTCCCTGTATGCCAGGTCCACATGGACCATGGTCTAAATACCGATTGAAAATCTCACGACTTAAATATTATACCAGCAAATATTTCCAAGTGCTGTTCCTTGGAAGTTGAAAAATCAAATAAACAGGTTGTTCCATAACACAATATTGATTAAAGGTCATTGTCATTAAAATTTGCTGTATTTTGTGGTTTTTTGTCCGGGTAAGTTAAACAGTACATTAATGTTAATACAACTGTAATGGTCATATAGTTTACATAGATTGGCTAGTGAATTAGCCTATTCCAATTGAAGTAATGGGTCAAGTGAAAATTCTTTTTCAAAAAAAAGCCCAGATTAATGTGTATATTTTCTGTGCAGAGTCAAATCATAATAATTAAGTTCAAATGAAATGTATGACAATGAAGTTAACCTTTACTATTGCAATGATTAAAGGCGCATTTTTATTATCATACACAATAAAATTAAATTTTTGCTGTCATTTCAGGGGTGAATTAATACTCTAGTATGCATTATAAAGATTAAAAACACCCGACTTTTAAAAAATGGGAACTGCATTTTTCTCTGAAAATTTTTAAAAGTGACCCTTTTGAATAATAGTTAACAAAGGCATTAAGGTACTTTTCAGATAATGCAGGGCCACTTCAAATCAATTAAAGGTGCCAATTTTGTGCTCTAACACCTCATTTGTTTATTGGTCCTTATGAATATCCCGAGAAAAGATTAAAGATTGCAAAATTCATGATTTTGAATTAGGGGCGGTTTTGATTGTTTATTAACAAATGTTTATATCACGGTGCCCCCAAGGCCAAGGCCACTGTGTTATATTTCTGTCCTTTTCAAACGGACAGAAAATACAAATGACTATTTCTTCCAGAGTAGAATCGAATTTGCAAGTAGGATTAGGCAACATGCTATACATTAGGCTAAAACCGGTCAGATGATGTAAAAATCTCAACGGCCTTTGGGTAAAAGTCCAAGAGGATGAGGCGTGGATCACAAAAAGCCAATGTGTTGAAGTTTGCGTCATTTGATTATGACCTTTTCAAGAGCGATGTTTATAAATAATATTCAAAGAGTTAGATCTTGAATTTGTACCCTATTGTAAAGTTGTTCAGATATAGGCCCAATCAAGCACTATTTTAGTCAGAAAGCTAGATTCCAGTAGGGCATTGGTCCTTTTTAAAGGACTCTTCTGTTAAATTATGTTCTTATTTAATGTGGCAAAGTAAATAATATTGTTAAAGACAATACGAAATAGTCATTTGTCTTTTCACACTATTAGTTTATTGTCATATCAAATAAGAACATAATTCTACTACTATTTTTCAATTTTACACTTGATCTGGAAAATTGTATTGCAATATGTGTGATGTTTTTTGAAAACCAAACTTTGTCCAGGCATGTTACTCTTTGAAGTGTTAGCAGAATTAAGGATAACAAGTTAAAGATTTTAACACAGAAATAACAAAAGATTAATTAATAGTGGGCCCTACATCAGGCATCTAAGTTACTTTGTGGAATCAATCCATTTTAGAGGGAAAATTATTCAATTGAGAGCTGTTATTATTAACATGATCAAAAGTGGGTGCGGGGTTTATCTCTTTCCCATTCTCAATTGTTGAAAATCAAGTAGGCTTATTATAACTGCAATGCCTTATCTTCTTCAGAAGCTCTAGGCATTAATAATCTTTTCTCAAACAAGTCAAAATTTAGATATTGTAGGCCTACTCACTCACAAGTACGTAAATTTTAAATCACATTGAAGTTTTTGTTTTTATATTTGTAAGAACCTGTTATTGGATAAAAAAGTTAACAAAGTTTTAAATTTCTTAAGATGTTATGTTTCATTCATTTGACCTAAATATAACACGGTCCATTAGGCTACATGATATTCATTTCAAGCTATTATCTAGAATTAGCCCAGTTTCATTTGTTTGCTTTTTTTTATTTATGGAAGTTCTTTTTTCCATAATCAAAAGAAGGATTTTTCCATGCCCTTCAATTCTACGTCTCATTCTCAACTTGACAAGTATACTGAACTAAAAATATGTTCGCTTGCAGACCAAGCAGCACTTATAATGCATAGTAAAGTGTCCCTTTGTATGGCCAAGCTCTGACCCTAGGTGGTATTTAAAAATAAATCATTAGCAGTGTCGTATGAAGTGCAACTTAATGATGGCATATCACATGTGTTAGCTCCCTTTAACCTTCCCTGTGTGTAACTTGAAACAGCCCAAATTCTATCACTCCAACCAGTCATAAGGCCTTACAAACACACTGCTATATAGAGTGATTGAGTTATCGCCACAATGCCCCAGTTTTGGGCCATTTCACCTCAATAATCGCATGGTGAGTGCCAGAATGGGATCCCGCAAAATTCCCATTCCTTAAGTATTTGTGGCGCTTTTACGTTACTTCCATGTATTTTCATAAAGTGAATCACCCGTTTCAAGGTTTTATTTAAATATCAGAAACAAAATGATTATGTCAATTTTCCTATTGTAATATTAAAAGGTACTTTTAAAGATGTGTTTGTTGCTTTGAATGGCATCAGATTAGAGGGCTTCTGCATCATTGATGCTCGGGTTTTTAGAATGGGGAAGGTCCTGGGCAATATTAAGTGTTTTGGTTCTTATGAAAAAGGACGCTACACTAGGATAAAATTAAGAAATGAATTGGTAGAAGTTATTCTGTTCAATTAACTTATGATTTCCAGTTTTTATTAATTAATTTCCAAAAATATACGGTTTGGGAAAATCCACGAAGAAAAGTTGTTTATCATCATTGGACCCGAACAAGATCATTTGGCTCCAACTTGAAAACATATTTCTTCCTTGGAATTTTATTCATGTACACTGAATTTTATTGACAAACGACAACAAACTGGGTCCAGAGCTGATATTGACCTTTAACCCTGAACTTTTATGACAGACACCCATTCAGAAACTAGCGGGTGCTTCAAAGCATGTTACGGACAATTATTGATCGTGGACCTTGCTTTGATTTCGGTGTTGGTTTTTTCGCGTTGCATATGCAATGGGCCTGTAACTGATCGTGTGAAATACTTATATTTTAATAGAGGTCCCTCTGTTGTATTCAATTGTTACGAACAAAAGAATCAAATAGCTCTCCTGTAAGCCACCCATGGCAAATTTATCCCGCCATGTGGAACCTTTGGATATTTAGTTTGATTGCAAAAATTTGCTTTGCAAATACACAAGGGTTCGGGGATTTGTCGGTTGAACAACGTTGGCGTTATTCATTTCATCCCAGTAAAGGTGGCGGACAATAGGCCTATTGATTGTGAACCATCTCCTCCGACACGACGACAACTTTTACTACCTCGAGTGGAAGTCAAATGGAACCTTCCACAAAACGTAATTACAATGGTACCAAACCTTTATTAGTTCATTTCAAAACGAGGGTGAACTACCAAATTTCAATAGATTTGAAGGTTTAAAATGTCTCATTCCTTTGGTCATGTAAAACGTCTTAAGTCCAAAGATACTCAACAACTTTCTTTAGTGAATTATTTCGAAAACGTATATTTTTGGAAATAATTAATTAAAAACCGGACATCTAAGTTAATTGAAACAGAAAGTTAAAAATAAAAATGCCCGGCGTGATCAAAGGATGGTCTGCATCCAGCCAGTTTTAACTTGTGCATCTTAACATGATACACTACACTGTCTGCTGGAAAAGTTCATTTCTTTACCCGGCCAATTTAGTAAATACTTCGATATTGTGGCTATTAGCCCCTTACATTATGTAGTAATTTTGTATGTATTAAATAATAGTTGAGAGAAATGATTGGATCTTGAATGTGCAAGAATAAAGATCAAAAGACGTGAATCCAATAGCTAAGTTAGGATAAAATGAAAACACAATGCACCCCCTCCCCTGGGGTCATTTTATTGCATGAAAAAAGGCCTATCTGTGTTTGTTAGTTGATTTTCATGATATTTAAAAGAAAATAAGGTTTGAAAATGTCACTTTTTGAGTATTTCCCGGTTTTCCCCCAGTTATTTCCCGTTTTGGCCAAAATATGGCTGGTGGTTTGGTGGGTATGTACGGTAAATACCAGGTTATTTTACCGCCCGGGATTTCCCAGGGCGGGAAAATACCGAGCCAACCCTGTTTAAACTAGGATTAGTCCTTCATCAGTGGACCTTTTTTTGCTTTCCACTTCCTTTGAAAAAAGTGCTTCGTTGTCATTCGTTCGTGCAAGTCATTGATAAATGGCTTTATGTGTTAGGATTAGTTGAGCTGGGTAGGCTGATCCGGGCCCGCATTTATTCATAGATACAGATGCTCCTAACATGGCGCCGCTTTTGAGGCTGGGGGTTGAATTGGGAACAGTTAGGTGTTTCACCTACTCTTTATTCAAAACTGCTGCAATTTAAGACTCTCTGTACACAGGAACCAACAGCTAACATCCTCGTCCAAAGATGTGGTGCTTTCATGATTCACTGCCCAATTCCAAAGAATCAGTTAAAGAAAGCATATCCTGATTATATAATAGCTGGTGTACAGATCAAATCCAGAGTTAAATACCTGAATAAATCCCAGCAAGGTCCCACCGGGATTTGAACCTGGAAATTTGGCCAACGGCAGCACCCTAATCCACTAGCCCGCTCTCCTCCCACAATTGTGATTATAGGGGAGAATTTTCCTCATGGATGGGGCATTCACTCCATCCATGAGAAGTTTTTTTCAATCTTTTCTAAAGGAAGCATTTCTCAGCCTAGATTTTGTAGGGTTATAAGGAAACATCATCACCATACCTTTCTGCTGAATCAAATTTCATCCTTGATGTGGTGAAGTGGGGATATGTGGTCACCCCTCCTGGTATAACATTCTTTTCCATCACTCTAATGCCACTTTAAATAGGGATTGCTTTATGGTCTATGGACCTATTCAGTAATTGGCCTATTAGTCATGGCTCCAGACACACAGAAAGGCCGGAGGTTACCTCAAAGACTTTTTTTGTAGAGAAAAATTAACTGATATTTTAAAACTAGATTACGATCTAGAGGTCGTAAAATTTGCCGGAATTGCAAAAAATATATATTACTAATACAATTGACGTATCAATTTTGTTTAGTAAAATGCTGAAATTTTGATTATCTGTTTTTAAAAAATTGGCATATTTCATAAATGAAATCAAAGCTTTTCATTTCACTTAATTTGAAAGCTATAATCATGTTTTTAAATTTGATTCAGAGAACTTTTAATTTCATTTCTCTTTCATTGAAGTTGTTGACCAATCAGAATTTTTAATTGCGATTTTTCTCGAAAACGGCATTTCTATTCTCTCCTCCTCCCCGTTTATTTGGGTTCTAAAATAGTGTCTATTTTCTCTGGTAGGCACACTGTTTTAAATTTAATGCACATTTTTAACGGTTTTCATATACGTGTGGATGTTTGTAAGAAAGGAAAGTTAGGTTTGATGATTTCAAAATAAATTCATCATGTCTCTATTGTCCAAAAGTTTGATTACGGCATCAAAATTTGACATCAATATGCCAAAAAATACAGAATTTGCTTTTATTGCTTAATTGATATATTCATCAATATCTTTAGTTAAGGCACTCTAGAAGCCTGTAATGATATTATTTAGCATTGATGATTTGAGTGAAAATACAAATTTGCCTTGATGTCTGTATTAAAAATGCTAACTTGAAACTCAGTTTTTTCTCGAATTGTACTTTTAACACTTATAGCTCCTTCAAGACTTGAAAATTCCACTAAACTTCTGGAATCTTTGGCATGATTAGTTGGTATACATACATTTGAAACCTTGAGCATAATCTGCAAGGTAAAAGTGCCGGATCTATGTCACAAATTCACATTAGGCGCCCTCTGTCGTTGTGTTACAGGAAAATTATAAGGTTAACATACTACTCTAAATACTGAGTTATAGTATGGTCTCATTTTGTTATCTATATTTTTTGTCTTTCTTCTTTTTGGTGATAATAACTGAGCCAATGTTTCCTTAGAGTGTGCAAGGACTGACTTTTTAAATAAGGTGGTGCTCAGTAAAAGCTCTCCTGTATATCAGGGAGAGTTTGACGGTGAGCGGGTCCGCCAGGCCTTTACCACGCAACCAGTCCTACAATTCCCCATGGTAATTTAATCACATGCATCCTAAAAAGTGCTTAAGGAGAGAGCTGTTTGGGAGCTCACTCTCCCACTCTCCTTAAAAGTCAGTCCCTGGTGTTGGTATAATTTTGAACACCATGTTATGGAAAGGAGAACAAGAAACTTCATCACCATCAGTGGCATAATAGGGAACTAAACTTTCCCTAACTTTCCTGTGTAATCTCTAGTCCTTCAGCCTGCTGTTTTGGATTATAACCACACAGTGTTGTACGTGTGACAATGTAAAAAACTGCGAAGAAAGTACATATGGACTTCCTCTGTGCCTTCCCCTTTCTTTTGTTGCTAATGTAGGTGATATGCCTGACTTTGTGTACACTAGACATACTCTTCACATCGTCTATGTGTCTTACGGACTGGCGACAAGCCACATGTATCAAGGCTAACCTGTGCACAAGCGCGGCCATAGTACACTTTGCACAATTTGCAAATTTTTCAGGCATTAGACGTTTCCTTTAACCCACCACGTCTGTTGTTTATTGGCAATTGCAGATTTGGGTTCCATTAGGCATCATTATAGATATAAGTTTTTCCCATAACAATCTTCCGTCCATTCACCATTTCAGACAGATGAGGTTGCTTAAAAATGGCTAGTTAGTTGCACTACTAAAGACATGCTGGATGAATGCATCCGCTGTCAAGTGCAAATTTGAGCTCTCAAATTCATCTCAGATCTCAGGGACCCATATCGCCCTATGGTAAAGAAGAATGTCTTTCTGCTGCTATTTTTTCTTCTGATATACCTTCACGGCATTTGTCATTTTTGGATTGTGATTAATATTAAAAATTCATAAGGGACACATTCAATCAAGTACAAGATGTTTCAACCTTGTCTGGCACCGCCTGGAATATTCTTTCTATAGAATTCCCTCAAATAACGACTTCTGATGTGTCCGAAGCTGTCCATTTGTCGGAACCTGTCCAGATTATAAGGTTACGTGCTTTGTTTTTTTCCATGGAATAAAACCGACCTCACATGGATGAACTGTGCTTATCCGTTGAAACCATAGCGCGGGATCAGGCGCAAAACTACTGCTGGTATTTTTTTCAGGTAAAATTCCCACTTGTACAGTAATAATCAACATAGAGAAATCAAATTCAAAAATAGGCTAATATATTAGTGTCCAAATATCCACTTGGTTACCAAAATATCCCAATATGGAAATCAAGTGTCCCACTGCTAGGGTCAAATATCACATAGGAAAACCCACTCCCCTAGTGAAATCAAATGTCACATAGTGATTTCAATGTTGTGATGTTCAAAATGGCACGACTGAGGTGACTTCACCACAAAATCTACGTTCACATATAATTTTAAAATTCAACTGCTACCAAGGAATCTCCATTTCTCTTCATTACACTCAATATTTTAGATGTAAGAATGCAACTCTCTCTCATGTCAAGATGGTGCCCCAGGGCCACTGCTGTGGCCTTCACAAAGAGCTCGCCGCTTTCGCCTCGGTCCCTAGCCAAAATTTGTGTAGCTTTTTGCCATACTCCTTCAGTCCACTCCTTTATTATTCCATCTGTCAAGCGTGGCCGGACGACCTCCCCTCTACGACCTTTCACGGCACCCTGAATGACTTGCTTCTCAATGTCTCTCTTCTCATAATGTGACCAAAATAGTTAGGCTTCTCCGCTTATAGGGTCTTAAATATCAGGTCTGAACATCTTTCAACACCGATCAATTGTCTTTTGTCCTGCCATGATATCCTCAGAAGCCTCTTATAACACCACATTTCCAAACGACTCATGCGTTTATCACTTTTAAGTTGGTGCCCAGATTCTCATCCATAGGTGGCAACACTGAAGACAGTTTGCCCTTAGTAGCCACAGTTTTAGCTATGTGGAACTCTTCCAGGTTATCATAGTTTTGGGTGTGTTCCTTGCAATATCTAATTGTTCTCTTGATTCCTGCGGTACTGTCGCCCTTGTTGTTAGTGAGCGAACCAAGGTACCCAATCTTGCGACCATCCCTAAGACAACGCAAATCGTCAGTTCGTGATAAATCCAGAACCATTATTTTGGTCTTCTCTTTGTGTTCAACAGCAGCCCTTTCTTTTCACTTGCATGTTTGACACGCTGCAGTAGAATCCATCGCTCCTCCCTGTTGCACACACCATCGTAATGGGCCATCAGCATATCATGAAGTTGGTGATCTTCATACCGCAAAAGCTAATTCCTCCCTCAAATGATGTAAGGTGATGTACTTAATTAAAGTCATTATAATAACCATTTATCCACATTATTTTCATATGAAATGTTACATTGACATATTGTTCAAGCTTTTATGGAAACAGATGTGAGGCAATCCTCCCAAAGGCCACTCCTACCATTTTTGCATACTGAGCCGAAGTGCTTTCGTCGTACGTGGACTATTTCGCTCTGTCGCAAATCTGCTGCTCATAATTTTGACACCTAAACGCACTCATGGCCTACCTCTCAAAGTCTCTTCATTGGTTGCCCAAAGGATCCACTTTAAATATCTCTTTCTTTAACCCATAAAGCGTTTCATTCATTCATTCACTGCTGTCGTTGTTGTTTCCTCGTTCCAGAAGATGACAAGGCGACTTAAGGGCATTTTCCATCACTGCTCCTGCCTTTGGAATGCCTTGAGCTCGTTAACCAAGACAACATAACCAAACTTTAGACGCCAACTGAAATCCCACATCTTCCCTAATTATGATTTTTTCTTTCTTTTCTTCTATATATAGGCTTTGCCTACATTTGTAAAAAGGCGCTCTATAAATCCGTGATTCATTTGTTATGATTATCTCTAAACTTCCTCATCGATCAGCTGTCCGGTCACCCATTGGCCATGTGTTGCGAGAGATTCAAGGAAAACTACTCGGAGTTCAGCTTATTGAATTTGGCCGAAGCGTGAACTCAATATGCTTCACATCTACACTCTGCCATATGTCTTATCATTTCGCCAGTCACAAAAATACAACATCTCTCTGCCATCAATTCTAGAGGTATAGCAGTGGTTCCTTCTTGGAGGTCAAGTAGGCTAATTGCCACTTTAACAATAGTCCTCAAAGCGGTAATGGCATCTATATTCACTGCTTACAGCATCTGATCTTCTTGTTACGGCATTATTTGTTTAAATTTTTGAATCACTTGAGGTCACTTAGATAACAATTTCTCTATGTGTTTTTTTTTTTCACCTGTTGAATTTGAATAACCTATGTGATTCGGTGTGGCCCAGGTTTACATATGTTTTCGGGTTTGTGTCCTATTATGTGTAGATGAGGTTGGCATATGATAATGAATTTCCTATTTTAAACATTCGGCCTAATATTGTGGACATTTGACTGGAAAACCGCGACACCTGGAAAGGTTGACACAACAGACAAAAGACGTCGACTATTGAAATACACTGTTTGCAAGGGTAACACATGGGGATGGACCAAGTATTTTTCGTTTTTCGCTTAAGGTGCTTGTTCCATTATGTGTATTGTGGTTCTCTATCTTGATATTGAGAGCATGGCACTTGCACATCACCCCATCAAGTTCCGTGGAAAACAAACTTTGCGGTTTTGATGTTAAACGCAATAATGCATGTTGCAGCACCCTATTCAATTAATGTGCTATATTGTGGTTTAAAACCACTTAATACGTCGGTTTTTTTTTGTCTATATCTTGGGAATGAAATTGATCTGGGGACTCAAATTTCAGGACGACAATGAAAAAACACGGGTTTTCATCTGATAATCAAAATCGTACTACTTTCCGTATAAATCCGGGGGAGAGAAATAAGCGAAAATCCATTTAGTGGCTACAAATATCCGGATTTTTTCATGCGGGTTTTCAAGCTCTAAGTACACAATTGACTAGTTTTACATAAACTGTAATGTAACCATTAAATTATAGTGGTGGCACCACGGTGTTTACCCTTCGACTTTTGGACGGCATAGGTGGCCCTAAGCCCGGTGAAGGTGCTACCTTATATCACTAAAATTACCGAAAAGGAGATAAAATGTTACCCACGGAATCGTTTGGCATTTGAACTTCACTGGGGAACCCCTCCCCCACCTCTAGGTAAGATAGGGTTAATAATGCAACTAAGAGAATAGCAATATAGCATATCCATAATTTCACAACTTACAAAGCACTGTACAGTGTCTTAGACACGTTTTCATGATTTGGTAAGCTGAAATTTGAAATTAAAATATTGCAATAGTGTCTTAGGACATTGCGTAGTTCTTTGCCTATGGTAAAACAGCAGAGGGCGTCCCTAGTATAAAACATTTGACATGAATGTCACAGTTTATTTTCCCTTAAAGATATTGAAACCACTGCCAATAACTTTAGAGTCACACATGCAGAAAAAGCTTAAGAATACGTAAGGTTCATGAAGCTCAAAAATTGTTAATATTCGAAAAGTGGATTTTAAATTTTATTTTTTATATAGACCAACAAGTAAATTGATATATTCTTTGTTCATCAATGGCAAATAAATCTGGGAAGCTTTAAAATGTTCTTGCAAAGTAAAGATATTGGTGCAAGGTACAGATTAAGCCAAAAAAACAAAATCCATATATTTTACACGCTGAGCCAATTTTGATGACGTCATAAATGTGGTCCATAGGCACATAACCTGTATATATTTGGAAATTAAAAGTGGATTTTCTTTCTAAGAACATCCATATGTGATGAAAAATATTAAAAATTTACATAAATTAGAAAATATTGCTTACCAGAGAAAATAGTCAGGTATTTTAGACCCCGAAAAACATAGAATTTGCGTTTTGAGAAAATTCGCAGTAGAAAATTTTATTTTGGTACATCGTCAATGGAATAATTAAATTAAAAAGTCCTCTCACACGAAATGCAAATAGCATAGAGCTTTAATAATGTTGAATATATAGCCTGATATATTTTCTATTAAAAATGCCCGGAAACTAAAATTTGTAAAATGTTAATCTTTTTTCACGAATTTAATGACGTCATCTTTATTGTGCGTAATAATATCTATTTTGTTTGCATCCCCCTGAGACTTTTAACGACCTCTGGATTCCGTAATCCTGGATTTTCAAACTATCGATATAATGTAGTTTGTAAAAAAAGTTCTCTCCGAGGTAACCTATTTTCCATTTTTAGAGCCCTTTTTTATGTTGGAGCCCGGAGTATATTCCCTGCTGTTGGTGGACGCAAAGCATTTGCCATGTTGCCGGGGCTATACTCGGGGACAGAAAGCCTTTGACGAGCGCGTACCACCTGGTTTTAAAAGGTGGGTGGAGCTATCAGCGCGTATGACGCTTGGTCGGTGACCCATAACAGCAGCAGATCGCTTCGGTGGCTAATCAGAGGCAAGTGCATTTTTTTCTTTTCTGCAGTAAATACCAGAAACCAGGAATGTTACGCGCTCGTCAAAGGGTGTCTGTCCCCGCTATAGTAACAAAACTGCCTTGCTTCCCTTATTGTTTTAATCAAAAGTAATGCAGTTTTGATAAATACTCTGTTGATCCACCTCAATTGGCAGGGGGAAGGTAAATCATGGAATGAGACTACATGCAGCAGTCACATGTGCGTTTTGGTCATTGCCGTCTTTGTTTACGCTTGTAATTACCCCGAAAACTTGGTGCCGCTCATGCGCTTGTGCTTTGGTTCGTCCACTCTACTGTACAACGATGAGGTGAAACAGAACAGTTGAGTGTTGGCATGGCATTCACACGGTTTGTCCCATTAATGGCAGGAAAGGGCCAGTTAGGAATAAAGAGTTGGTATTCTCAAAAGGAACCTAACTTTGAACCTGGGTTAAAAACCAAGGTTAGTCCTACTTGTGTGGAACCCTTTTTTTCTTCCAACGACTCTAAAATTTTCTGTAACGGGGAGAAATTCCTTATGGTGGACCAGAATGGCCCTCCAGAGGATTTTCTCACCGTTTTACATTTAACTTTCACAGTCTTTTAATAGGAAAAAGGTCCACTGATGAAAGACAACCTGGTTTAAACCCAGGTTCTAAAGTTTATCCCTCCCTTTCAGAATATCAACCTATACAACGTCGTCGTTCGTGTCCACAAGTCATCGGTGCTGGCTTGTGGTGGTGTCATGATTTGTTAACTGTGTAAGCTATCCGGGCCGCGTTATCTATGATACGGATGCTCTAACATGGCCGTGTTTTTTTTTTTAAGCGGGGGCGGATTGGAACAGTCATGGTTTACAACCCTACTCTTATTCGACACTGAACTGCGAGTAACATGTACCAGTTGTGACTTGACTCTCTGTCACGGGACCGACGGCCTAACGGCCCCATCCGAGGACGGGATGCTTTCCTGATCTTTGCCCATTCCAGTGAAGCCATGGCGTAGAGCGGGTATTCTTTCTTTAATCATTAGCTTGTATACAGATTAGATCCAGAGTTGAGCACCCGAGTGAATCCAGCAAGTGCCCCCACCGGTATTCGAAACCGGGATTTTTGATTTGGTATATTTGCGCCTAGGCAAGCACCCTAACCACTAGACGCAACACGCTCTCCCACAACTGATCGTGTGTTTCTCATTATTACAGTGATGGTAAGGCTGATGGTTTTCTCTCTAACTTCTCCCTGCCCTGAACCAACCACCAAGTTTCTGGTTGCAGTATCCATCGTTGACAGGAAATTCATTACAACCACCATATAGCAGAAATTCTCAAGGCTGTAAGGTAAAAAACAATGCATCAGATTGATTAACCAAATGCCAAATGGTGCGCCCGCAGGCGGAGTGCCCATCTCTCTGTCATGCGTTTGGGGCCAACTCCTCATATGTTACTTGGTGGGGGTTTGCCAATCCTCACACACAGCGAGTCTGTTTGCATTCCCAGCATATGCCGGTCCCATTATACTCCTGGTGGAGAGAGGCAAGCGAGGTAAAGTGCCTTGCCCAAAGTGCACAACACATTGGCAACGGCGGGGCTCGAACCCACAACCTTATGCTTTAGAGGCTAGCGCTGATCCACTGCACCACATGTTACCACACCCAACCCATTATACGATCCTTATCAGCATGGAAAATGCACTTGCTTGTTGATTTCACCAGCGACCCTTGGTTAAATAA
>JAMKCH010048413.1:0-11281 GCA_023653785.1 Ophioderma brevispina
AAAGTTAAAAAAAAATATTTCAATTTTTTTACCCCCAAAGGTCAATCTTGATGACGTCATTATTTTTCGTCCATATGCTCTACTAAAAATATATTTTGGAAATCAAACATTCATATTCTTGCTCAGTACATCCTAATACATATAAAATAAGTTAAAAAGGTGGGTTAAATTGTTGCAGAGTATGTTTGTCAGAGAAAATAGCTACTTTTTTCATGCCCAAAAAACAAGTAAAATCAGAAATTGAGAAAATTGCCGTTAAACTTTTTGTTTTGTACATAAATCAATGGGGAAAATATATTTAAAACTGATATAAAAATTGAACGAAATAATATTTGCAAATGAGGTGAAGACAAATAACAAATATATTATCTGGTCTATCCGAATATGCAAGAATCAAATAATTGAAAATTTACATATTTTCTCCAAAATTTGATGACGTCATCAAAATGACGCCATCGGGGCTATGCATCCCAATTTTTTTAAAAGGTACATCATTTTTCTGGTTTACTAGACCATATAGAATACAACCATGGTCAAGTCGGAGGATCCTGGGGGGATGCACGGTAACGGGAAACAGCTCACGGGCTAATTAAAATGTGTACATTACCATGAAAAACAAAGTGTATAAACTGGTTTAAATCTTTATTTCTTCACGTTTTCCCTTTGTTTATTGCCTTTTTTTCTCAAAATTGTTTGCCTGAAATATAACTTTTTTACAACCACGTGGTAACGTAAATACAACGTTTGTATGATGCCATAGCTACAACGTGAAAATTTGGTCAGATGATTGTAATAACGTTTTAATTCTTAATATTGTTTAAACAAGTCAAAAACCAACAATAACGTTGAAAGCTGAGATTTTACGCCGTTATTTTACGTTCCTTGCAATTAATGGATTCGTATTTTTACGACTCCAGTCATTTTACGTTCTGCATGTAGTGAGTCCCAGCTGCCAGTCAAGTGCCTGTTTTTACAGGTTTATTTTTAACAGTGTGGAAAGCAGTGTCTGAACACTGAATGATCTACCCAGGCTAAATAAGACAAAAAATAACAACATGCCTAGTACCAACATGCCTAGAATTACGTCAGAATGACGTCATAAAATTCGCATGTCAGCAAAACTGCCAATATCACAGTGTAGAATAGGGAAAATTCATTTTTCATCCAAAATGATGGGAAACGACAAGTTTTCTATAGGGCCTAGTTTTAGTGCTATAATATTGTATATGAGTCAGTAAAATTGCGAAATATCAATTTTCCACACTATATCCAATATTTTCATACTTTCTTCAACTTATGACGTAATAGTGGCGTCTTTTATGGGAATATTTGTACATATTTTGATACCATTAGAAAGAAAAAACTAAGCTCTCCTGTGGTACGACCAAATTTATAGGACTGGGATGTTCAGTAACGAAAATCATAGGGGGTTACAACCCCCCCCCCCCGGAGTTTTGTTACAAAAAATGACTCGGGTAGACAAAGGTTGATAGTGTAGGTCTATACCAAGAGGTTGTATTGAGTCAATCCCACAATGCACCAGGTTTAGGAAATTTCACCTCAATAGAGTCATGTGATTCCACAAAATCATATTCTTAACACATAAAAAACATGACTTCTTTACGCTCATTTTAGCCCACAAAGCGTTAGTACTTAGGAAATTTTTAGCATGATCATGAAATGTTCTGTGGTTCTTAAACTTATGGAACACTTTTAATCCCTAAGTACTGACATGGGTTTATTACAGTGCAATGTAGGCACATTGCAATGCATTATGGGATTGGTTCAAAACGCCCTCTAACCTATACCGTAGCCTTAATGGGCATTTTTTTTTTATGTCCGTAGTCTTTAATTGCTTAGCACTATACTCAGGTTAAATAATGACATCCCAGGAACTATTGGATAATATTTTTAAAATAATTATATAAATATTCTATTGTAAATATGAGTATGAATCTTTTGGCTATAGTATTCTCAAAGAGAGCCTAACTTTAGACCCGGTGTGAAAGTAGATATAGTCCGCCGGAGCAGTAGACCGGGCTCCATAGACGACAACGGAATAAAGCTTGAAACTAATGTTGCACGAAGAGTCAACTGAATCGAGTGCTCCATTCCTTTCCGCTGTAGATGACTAATGAGTCCGGCGGATTATAAAAAAACTTCTACACCGGTGTGAAAGCAGATATAGTCCGGCGGGAGCCACAGTCCGGGCCTCCATAGACGATAACAGAATAAAGCGTGAAACTAATGTTGCGTGAAGAGTCAATTGAACTGAGTGCTCTATTCTTTACCGTTTTAGCCGGACTATGAACGCCGGACTATAATTACTTCTACACCTGGTTTAAACCAGGTTAGTCCTTAAAGGGACAAAATGGCATAAAAAATATTCAGACATAATGAAGTGGACCCTTACTGAAATCACTTTCACAAATTTTAAAACAATTTGGGTGTTTACCTTTTGTAAGAAAGCGAAAAGTAACTACTGTCCATTCAATTAGCTTAGACCCTCGGTTTTTAATTAATATTAGAGAAGGTTTTAGTGTCGGGAGAAAATCGTGAAAGAAAAGTTGGTATTCATCTAATTACCCAACAAGATGTTGAAGGTGCGTGCTGAAAAGTATTTTTTCACACCCAATTCTATTCAATTTCTGCGATTTTTGGCCATTGATCGGCAAGGAATCGGAACCAGCCGAATATTCGTAATGAGCATAAACTTTTTCAGGAATGTTCCATTTATAAGATAGGTGTGTACAACGTTGCATCGCTCTTTGACAGTAGAAAACATTGATCGATATCATCAACAATGCTTGTAATGTATAAATAGCGTCTATTTTATTCCTGGGATTTTGAATGTAGTCAATCATTGCCCTGATCAACTTTTGTGTTATTCATGGTGTGTTTATAGATGATGTGACATCAATGTTTACAAACACAACTTAGCACCTGGTCTACTGACGTGATCGAAGTGCGAAGGACATCACATACAGCTACAGCACTATTCAATGGGCTATTTATACTGATTGAGCGCGAATTTTAAAAGCACAAGCCCTACAGGTGCTCACGCATACCGCCGGACAGCGCTTTGTTTCTTGCCCGGCGGTGATGTCACCTGGCACATCGTCTATACAAAAATCGCTTCAAACTTTCAAAGAAATACAAATACAATACATTCTTTGTATTATGTCATTGTCATTTAAGAGAAGATGACACAATATGTGCAAGTCGCTGTCCGACCAAGGTCTTCTTGTCCGCCGATATTGATCGCAGTGGTTATCGCTACATCGATAGTCGCTTCCTACCTCGTATGTATAATACCAAAGCCCAACTCACACGTCATTTGTTAATGGTACCAGACGATGGACAGATCATTTGCAACTTTGAGGGGAAAAGGGTCAAATTTCAATAGATTTGTAGATAAAATTCCACCCATATGTTTTGAAATTTAAAAATGCTGTTGGGTAATTTCGTGAATACAAACTTTTCTTTCACGATTTTTTCCCGACACCTCTACCCCCTCTAATATTAATTAAAAACCGAGGGTCTAAGCTAATTGAATGGACAGTAATATTATTTTCCTTGTAAGCTTCACTTCTCAGCTAAGGATGCTGACATTACCGCCAAGCGCGCCAGCATTTCTCAAATTTGAAAAACATGCAGTCATTAGCTCACAGACCATTGCTATGGTATATGAGCTAATTCCGGCTAATCCACTGCACCTTTCACTTGTCAGATCAATATCTTACTACAGCCTGAATTACAATGTCTGAATACTTTTGAATTGTGTCACAAAACAGCAGGGATTACACTGTATAAATTCTGGCAGCTTAGGGATGTCACCACCTTGATGTTTCGTGGAAGAACTTGCCACGAACTGCCACTATAACTCTTGCTGTTTTTACAGGAATTGTAAGCATCCAAATGCTTCAATTTGTGGAAGTGATTTAGATGACGGTCAATTTGATTATGTCTGAATATTTGTAGCCCATTATGTCCAGATTAACAAATTGAACCTATTCTTTTCAATGTATTCTGAAAGGGGAGTTTCCGTAACTGATCCATTGACACACTTTTTTCTGACACTCTTATTAATTCGGAAACCTGTGCTTGATTCCGTGAAGGGTTTCCGAATTCATATGTGTGTCAAAAAACGTGTGTCAGATGGGTCAGGTTTTACGGAAATCCTTCTGAAGTGGGATGTAATAGGCGAGAAATTCTCATGCATGGTGGAAAGACCCATCTCATGGGTGGATCGGAATCTCGCTTGTAACATTTCATCTTTTATATAATTATGTTATACGAAGAAAGACCCGTACAGAAGGGTTACCCTGGTTTAAACCCAGAGGGGGTTTGAGCCAATCCCACAATGCACGAGTTTGGGGAGAAATTCACCCAATAGGGTCATGTGATCCCACAAAAATCATATGAACACATTAAGAACCCGACTTACTACCCCGCTCATTTTACCCCACAAAGCGTTAGTACTTCGGGGATTTGAATGATATGAAATGTCTTGTTGTTCTTAAACTTTATGAACACTTTTACCCCTAAATAAGATGAAACAGACGGTTACAGGAACATGCTATGCTAATGGGATTGGATTCAAAAACCCCCCCTTGGTGTTGAAACCCCGTGTTCGTAAAGTTAACTCCTTTTGAAGATGCTAGCCTTCGCGTAAAGGCTAATTACGTTGTAACTAAATGGTTGGTGAAGCCACTCTCAGGATTGTCTCAAAGATACTTTACATAGAGTTAAATAGAGTTAGCGGGCCAGAGTATTGTATTCCTATTTTCTGACATACTGATAATTATAAAATAAATATCTTTCAAGAGTTAACATTGATGAGTTAAACACCCATGTCCAAATTTGAACACTTATTTTTAGGTTTAGACGATATAACTACTATTTCAGCAGCTATATGAATTGATTAAATTGGAGACATATGTTCATATTATTGTTTATTGTTTATAGATGCAGGGTATGGAGAAAACGAGAAGCAACTTTTAGCGAAAAGTAGACAATTAAGTTTTTGTTTATGCATACCGAATTAAAGCGTCTGCGGGTCTAAAACATGTTAACAGAGAAAAAGCAACCCAAAATGCTCGGGGCATTTAAGTAAATAGAGTTACAAATAATATGATAGACATTTTGAATTGCACCATGGTGGCGTGGAAGTTGGGTCGGGCGGATTTTTCCTTTTCGCCGCCTCGGCAGTGTAATGTTTTTAGTTAAAACTTAAAGGAGGATTTCGTGATCCAAGGCCTCTTCACCCCCCCCCGACTTGCAGAAATGTTTAGTTTAGCACTAATATATCAAAATGCAGCTATATAAGCTGAACTGAAAAAATAAAAAACAAAATCACATACAAATCAACCAGTGCATATCAGTGATCTATCGAGAATCAATCAGAGTTAAGGTGCATTGTTCGGACTTTGACCGAAGATGATCCGCAACCGTACGACCTCCGACCATACGCTATAACCGAGGATGATCCCCGACCGTATGCTCTTAATTCCGACTTTACCGATGATCATCCCTGACCGGATGCGCTAATTCCAATGTACCGAGGATGATCCCCGACCATATGCTCTTAATTCCGACTTTACCGATGATCATCCCTGACCGTATGCTCTTAATTCCAACTTTACCGACGTGACCCCAGACCGATTGACCTCGCAGTAGTTTCCAAGGGTTACATAATCCGGGTGGGGGAACCATCAATTCCAACCTCTTTTAGTCCATGTATTGGCCAATTGTTATTAGAGCAGCTCCTTGTCTGTATATTCTGCATGCATCACATATCAAAAACAACACTTCCGACAATATTACAACAACCGTAATGTAACGTGACAGGGCAGAAATACCCTTTAAACACAACTAATGAGCCTTGTGCACAAGTGATCTGAATTTTATATAACAATACTTTTTTAATATGATTTTAAATCAGATTGGTTCACGAATTTGGTATGCCCAAAACAACAATTCAAGATAACATACACTCAAGGATTTTTACATCTTAAGATTAATGTCCACTAATGTCAAGAGTAGTTAAAAGAAGCGTCGCAGTTCAACGAAGATATGTTCCTCATAGCGAAGACTCCAAAATGACAGCATGCAAAATTATAAATCACGGTAATAATCCATGGGGAATTTTCTCAGTCCGAATGAGAATTTGTCCAGCAGTCAAGACTAGGGGGTTATCATTCACAGTTTAAGCCGGGATATAACAGACTTGTAGCACCCGTACCTACCCGTACCCGGGTACAAAATTGCGACCGTACCCGTACCCAATACCCAAAGTCTGGACCCGAAACCGTACCCGTACCCAGACTTTATCACATGCTGGACCCGAACCGAACCCGTAACCCGTACCATGGTTCGGACCCGTACCGGTAACCATGGTCTCGGACCCATACCGTACCCATACCCATGTCTTTGGACCCGTACCCATACCCACGATTTCGGACCCGTAACCATACCCACGGGTTCGGACCCGTACCGATAGCCATGGTCTCAGACCTGTATCAGTCCAATACCCCATATGGTCTTGTAACCATACCATTTCCATGTTGTTGTTGCCATACTCTTGTACCCTTGGTAAAATTTAAAAAACAAAAACTAATTGGCCCGGTATTCGTTTGTTTTTAAATGGATATTAATGGAGTTTAATTTTGTTTTACTTTGATGAATGTTAAAGTTGCAACAAGGGATTTTAACACTCGGGTGGTCCCTAAAAATTCTTTTTTGCACTGATGTAATCTCCCCATCTGGAAGGACTAAAACCTCTTTCAGGTGGATCCCTGATAGTGGTCTTAAGTTTTGGAACTCTTGCACTTATCTGTACCAGGTATAATACTCAAAGGCTGTACACGTACCCAAAGACTCGTACCCATAACCCATGGCACTGTAACCCGTACCCTACCCCATGGGGTTGTCGTTAGCGTGACCCCGTACCCATACCCGTACCCATGGGCTTGGACCCGGAACCCGTACCTTACCAATGACTTTGTCACAAGTTGGACCCGAACCCATACCCGTACCCGTGGTCTGGGACCCGGACCCGTACCCACAGTCTCGGACCCGTACCCGTACCCATACCCATGGTCTCGGACCCGAACACATACCCGTACCCATGATCCGTACCCACACTACAAGTCCCTGGGATATAATCGCCAACGCTTTCTACTGTCGCAAATGTCCCTTTTAGGACCCAAGCACAACAATTTTGGAATCCTACTTTGATTCTTAACATACTCTTGGGGACACAGCTAATTATAGCTTTATGGTCACGTGGTATCTAAAATAAATAAATCCTGGCACTATGTACTGTACAGACCTACCATTATTGCAGACCAAAACCAAGCTTTAACTTGCTAGCTAACTGATGCTGGCAAGTTCTGTATTATCTATTGTAGATTTTTCTTAGCTAGGTTCCCCTATTCTCTAATAATAATCATTACAGCATCATCAAGCATAAACATAGCCTAACTTTGTCCAATTGGAACTCGAATAAATGACATCATCTTCATGCAATCTCTTACATTAATGACATCATGGGAAAACTACCTATTTTTGCAATCCTAGAATGATCTCAAAGCATACACAACTTAACTCACATTTTCTAAATTTAGCCTTTTTGGGTATTCCATTTTTCCCTGCATGTTCAAGTACTTTTTTCCCGTGAGAAATCTTAAGTAAAATAGAAAAATAAAATGACATACTATTTTAATCACATATGGAGGATCTCTTAACACCGACTGACATAATAGTCGCGGCGCCAACCCCTGTTGGCGACGGCCTTCGATTGGCGTGGGTTCGACTGGGTGGCCCTCCTTATCATCATCCGAGTCGTGATATTTTGCCATGCTGGTCTTCCTCGACAGTCTTTCTCTTCTTCCCCAGAGATGTCACGTTAGTTGATGTGTCCGACTTGAGATAGAGTCTGTCTATCTCTTGGCAGGTCTTCCTGTTTGTCGTTTAATAATAATAATAATAATAATAATCACGGTGTTTATATTGCGCAATTCCATTCAATATGATCATTGCGCATTACTAAAAAATCAGCACAAACTGCGCTGGGGTAAACTAAAAAATATTAAATATGATTTTTAAAGCTTTGTGGAAGACTGCAACTGATGGCGATGGTCTAATAATAGCAGGTATGTGGTTCCAAAGAGATGGTCCATGATGATTATACAGAGAATGATCTTTCCCCAATTATTTTATTACACCCCCTTGGGCCAACAAGCCGAGTGGCATCCAGAGACGAGCGAAGGCCTTCCCCTTTGTGGTGCATATCTGTAAAACACGCTGATAGTCATATGAAGTCCTGGAATTTTGACCACTACTTAATATGCTCCTGGAGCATATGACTGTTTGTGGGCAATCGTTCCAGAGCGCGCTATTTATTGTTTGGGGTGCTGGTCAGATAGCTTCAATTATTTCCGTAAGATGATCAAGGGATTAGAATGCTATCTGGCACCCACAAACCTAAAATAATTATGCGTCAAAGCCAATTTTTTAAAACAAAATGCGCGCGTCTTCTGAGACAAACTTGTTTTTTTTTTTGGCGTTGGCCTTATCCTTCTTTTTGTATATGGCGGTAGGATGATCTACACCATTAATCAGCAAATGTTTCAATGCCTCTCCAAATTCTATATTTGTTTTATTTCATTTATTTTTTTCATTATGCAATGCATTAAAACAAGCTATGTCATAATTTGGGAAAGGACCGAAAGGCCAATAGGGCCCGAAAATAGTCTTTCCCTGGAAAACAAAAAGGCTTTTAAAATACCAACCTTTCTCGACACTGTTTTGTAAACGCAGTCAATATGAGATTTCCAGGTAAGGTTTTCAATTCAATCGATCACGTCTATTAAGACCTGACAAAATTGATATATTTTACTCTTTTTGTTAGGTACTCATTTGGTTGATTTCACTATTTGCATATACAACCACCGTTGCTCATAAGCTCATAAAGTTTTTTTTTCAGACCCAATCCTAAAACTATTTTCTAGGTGAACGCCTCTGTAATCATATTATAGTAGGTGAATGATTACATTGAGTCCCCCTATAACCCAGGTAAAGTGAATCCATGCATATTTTTTTTTTTTTTAATTTTGAATTACGTAATTTTGTTGGGAGCTATAAAAAGTCCAGACGTCTGTTTTTTTGTTCCTTTGCCCTGCTCAAGCTATGTGAAACGATCAACGGAGGTCTTTCAGAGTTTGGTGTTACCCCCGTTACACACAAAACTGACACAGAGTTTCCCTAGGCTATACCTCATCCAACGGCATTTTCAATACGCCGAAGAGAGTGCTTGCACTCAGACGGAAGGGTACAAACAAGCAAATCGCTGTTTCCTCGGATATGCAGAATACGGTCTGTAAAATCCTTAGACATTATCGAGAGGTGGATCATTTGAGGCCACGAACATTTCCAGGACGACCACGATTGACTCCCAGACGAGATGATCTCCGATTGCTTAATCGTGTCCTGTATAGCCGAAAATGCCAACGAGTCATCTTAGCTTTGGTCGTTTTGTAGACAAGACACTAGGATCAACGTTCCCACGCCAACTGTAAATCGATTTTACTTCACATGGTTACCGAGCAAAACGATGACTCATGTCCACGCTAACTATTCACCACAAGAGTTGCTCGACTTCGCTGGGCTATGGGATTCACAGAAGATTACAAGTCGGACACTACTAGAGACATGTGGTCTTATGGACGAGAGCCGCTAACATCCTTGACCGCAAGATGGAAGACAAATGTTTCGTTGATTATGTGGTGAGAACCACCTAGATGACTGTATTCAAAAAAAAAAAACCGGATCGACTCAGGTGGTGGCGGCTCAGTGATGGTATTGGCCGGTATTCATTATGGAGGAAACACGTCAACTGGTGGTGCCAGATGGAAACAAGAACGCCGTCGTACATTCTGGAAACCCACTGCCTGCCACATGCAAGATGGTTTATGCAACAATTTTCGGCTGCAAGACGACAACGTCCCGCCCGTATAGGGCCCTATAGTGACAAACAATTCCTTAGGCGAGGGGGTGTGAGCAGATACATGGCCTGCTTGCTCCCCTGATTAACCCTATGAGGCAAAAAAAAAAAAAAAAAAAAATAGCCTGGGATGCCTTTAGGCGACCATCAATGACAGGAAAATCTTCCTCAATCTCTATACAAGGAGTTAGCTCAGGCTGTGACCCGATTAGTGGGGACGTACGCCAATTGACATCATAAACAACCTTGTGGACAGTAGCCGCAACGTCTTGACGCACTGAGTCATGCCAGGGTTGGCCATACTCGATATGAGTGACTGATTGACATTTAAAACAGTACTATTGAACATTTCGATCACCCAAAAATGTGTTATCTGTAAAACTGACTTATGTTAAAAATTGTAACAAAATACTTAAATCTGCTGTTCAAATACCCCCTTTTGCTTTCAAGCTAAAGACATGGTGATATGTTCGGAAGAGGCTGGTCAATCAAGAAGTGTGGCTATATACACCCTAGATATCATAAATAACTCACACTGTAAGAATCATTCCATAAAAGTGGCAAAAAACATTTTATTCCATCTTTATGAGCAACAGTTTACTTCATTCAATTCAGCATTCACGACCCTTATCTTACTCTCAATACTATCATGCGAATAAAGATTAATGGTGTCATCAGCAAATAATACAAAATCAAGAACGTGAGAAGTGTTTGTTAAATCATTAACATATACTATAAAAGAAATGTACCCAATATTGATTCTTGTGGGACACCACAGACATAAGTTCAGAGCCACACGAATTATAGGAAACGGAATCCATGTTCTAATTTACAAAGAAGTATGTTGTAATCGACGCTATTGTCACGAGGTATAAGCACGTTAGCGTCAATAGACCTAACTGGGAATTCCTCTTTAGCTCTACTCACTGCGCGCTCGACTTCAGACCAAGGAGTCCCAGGTTCGAGTCCAGGTATCGGCAGGACCGAAGGAAATAGATGATGGATGGGCGTCAATCTACCATCAGCTCGAGCGGTCCATGACAAATTCGGTGGCAGCGGTGTCTCCTGGGGTTTCTTAACTCCAGGCGGACCCCACTATCGGAAAGCTGGAGTCGAGTTAGTAAAAAAGCCGGCAATTACCTTGCATCGAGGAGGCGGGAGTTTAAAGTCTGACTCAGAGATTTCGAAATATTATTTTTTGTGTAATAATCAACTAAACTAAAGATAGTAACCTAAAATGCACAATTCCGAAAGTTGAGATGAATCGGATTTTTA
>JAMKCH010048414.1:0-23907 GCA_023653785.1 Ophioderma brevispina
CTCAAGACATCCGGCACCGATAGCTACGTACTTTTAAATGGTGCCCCCTCCCCCTCGATAATTACACGAGTACTCTTACATCCACAGTACAAAGCACTTGTCGACCACTCATTAAAACACACACATACATACACACACACTCGCACACACACACGCGCGCGCTCGCACACACATACACACACAAACACACACACCCACCCGGGGGTTCTTGGATTTCGGTTGGGTATACCATGCTCGTTCCAGGGGTTCTAAAGGTGACCCCTAACGGGACCAATTTTCAGTGAAAATATACCCCTAACGGAAACAGTTTTTGGTAAAATTATACTAGTTTTCAGTGAAAATATACCCCTAACGGGACCAATTTGCAGTGAAATTATACCCCTTGCGGGACGTGTTCTATTTTTTGCTTCTTCTTATCGTGTCCAAACACTGTGGTTCTCAAATATGATCCAGCCAGAGATGAGTACAACGTCTGGCTGCTTCACTAAATTCCGCAAGGTCCTTGTATGTACATTGTTGCTCCAGCAGTGGGCAGACCAAGGGATATTCCATTGTCTGGTAATTTCCAGAATCTTATGGAGTAGGCATCTGTGATTAACAGTGTCGTAGACTGCTGTTAGGTCGACGAACACAGCTCCGGTTACCATACCCTTCTCGAAACCATCTTCAATGTGTTGAATTAGGTTGAGTACTTATTGGCTTGTTTTTGATTTGCCTGGCCGGAAACCTGTTTGTTCTGGTATGAGGTGTTCGTCTATCACAGGTGCGATACGATTGAGCAGGAGACGTTCAAAGAGCTTGTAGGTATGGCTGAGGAATGATATTGGTCTGTAGCTCTTGGGATTGGATGGATCTTTCCCAGGCTTTAGGAGTGCCATAACATGTGCTTTCTCCAGATCTTTGAGAACCTGTGGGAAATAAGGCAGCAATTGTAGAGCTCAAGAAGCCATTCCTTTGCTACTGGGCCGAAATTTTTCAGCTGCTCAGTTGAGATGCTGTCAAGGCCTACTGCTTTTCCTGGTTGAAGTTTAGCAATACCGGATTCCAATTCGTCCATGTTGAAGGGACGAGTGAAACCAGGGTCGCCACTAAACCTCTTACGGTCTAGTTTGATCTTCTTGGCTTCTTGCTGCACTTGCCATTTAAAAGCAGTGGGCGGGCAACTTGGTTGGGTGTGACATTTGGCTGCTGTGGGGGTTCTGTTGGATCCCCTCGGAGTTTTCGGATGGTAGACCATGCTTTCTTGCTGTTATGGGTCATATCGGTTGATTCAATTAAAGTATGCCAGGTTTTGATCTTTTCCTGGGCGATCCTCTCCGAAACTTCCTCACCTTTAGCAGTTGTTTCAGCCGAAAAAGGATCAGCTTCAAACATCGTGATATACTCTTGATATTCTCTAGCACTTTCCTTGGAAAGGCCTGGTATATATTCCGTCCTACAGCCTCTGGGTATGAATCTCCGGGCAGTCTTGTTCACTAGTTGGGCAAATTTGTCACAGTTATGGGGTTTTGGAGCAATCCTCTTCACGTTCTGATCCAGGTCATCAGTGAATTCTTGCCAGTCTGCTTTCCTGTAGTTGAAGCGACGCTTTAAAAGGTACTTTGTTTGTTCTTACTGCAGCGTTGACTTGGATACCGATTGGTCGATGTTGAGTTATATTAGTGGAACAGGATCCAGAACAATCTTGCTACATAGGTTAGAGATGTTTTTGCTAACAATAGCTAGATCAGGGTTGTAACCTCTCTTCCAACGGGCGCTATGAAATGATGGCGACAGCTTAGAGTCGTGAAGGAGATGTTGAAGGTGTTGACTGCATGTCCATTCTTCGACAGCTTGTCCGTCTTTGTCAGTTTCATTGTAGCCCCATTGGGTACTATGGCTGTTGAAATCGCCAATAAAGAAGTGAGGTTTGGTGGAATTCCCAAGGCTGAGTTGAGGGTGCTTGAAGTCTACTGATGGAGGTTTGTACACGGATGTAACTATGACAGAGCTGAGCTCAATGGTGATGAGTTCTATGTGTTGTCATCAGATATTGAGGTTGCTTCTACTGTGGAGCCTGTTTTCACATTTATAGCACTTCCATATTGTCGATGTGGTCTCTCGATGGCAAGGACCATTCCTGGTATGGTTGGGCGGTGGTTATCGATTCCTCTGTGGGTTTCCTGCAGACATAGGACATCGCATTGGAGATTGTTACACAAATCAGCAATGATGTTACTTTTTGCATTGGAAAAATCCCCCACATTCAATGACGCTATAGTCAAGGCAGACCTTAGAAAAGGCCTGCGCTGAGATCTAGTCATGATATGCATGGGTATGCATGGGTATATTTAAGAAATGATGTTAAAGGAAAACAGTGTTTGGTGTTGTAGAGATTAGTTCGCTGCTTAGCAGTTACTATCAGGGGAGACCACAGGACGGTTCTCTACTCCTCTATTTTTGCTGATAATTATGTTTAGGTTAATTTTAACCTGTTCTATCCGGAAACAGGTCACAATCACAACTGAATTTGATACCCTGAGCGGGACTAGAACTTGACTATTGTGAATGTGATACCCCCAGCGTAAGTCCCGCATTTGCAGCTATCCCTCTTTTTTGGAAGAGCATGGAGTACCTGAGCAACATCCAAGAACCCACCCCCCCAGCACACACATTACCAGGGAAAACTTAAATTCCTTAGCGTATTTAAGCGCAAAATTTCGAATCACAATCGGTAAGCGTGTCATGTAAATTGGGTGTTTACTCTCTAGCACTCCATCAAAGCAATAATGGCACATTTTTGAAGAGCGCCCCCAATTTTCAAAATTGGCTATTTGCACCGTTGTGTTGGTAATTGTCTAGTAACACTACCTGCGAACGATAATGCTAAAATATGCGTATTTGTCATAAAAGAAACGATTGTGTAATTAGAATCGGGATCCGATTGTAATTTAACGGCGGAGGTGGAAACCCCCAATTTATGTCCGTTCATAATGAACTAGTGGCAACCTCAAAAAAAATTGACCTCCCACTAAACTTACATGAACCGACGGAACAAATAATGGAAGAAAGAGACACGTACAGGGCGCCAATTTGCGGATATTTCAGTTGGAAGGCGTTCCCAGCAGACCAATTGCATTATTATCGGAGATCTCCCATATTAAGTATTCTAATTACAAAATCCTGTCTTTGGACTAATATAGAAATTTGAGCTCTACCATTAACTGTATAGGTTACTAGCCAAAAAACTTGATACCACTCGCCCTCAAATAAGTTAGAGCAACTTTGTCTTACCACAGACAAACCTAACACCATCACTCAATGTTAGTACCACTGGGTATAGATTATACGATTTTGCAATCTGTAAGCCATTTACTTAGAACGCTAAACCTAACGTTTTATCTTAAAGTTGGCTTCTGACCAGTGGCGTAAGCCAGAGGGGGCAGGGGGCAGCTGCCCCACCCCCCCGTGTGGTGAATCTTCCCCCCTCTTGCCCCCCTGAAAAATTAGTGATTTACATAGGACCATATACTATACTAACCAAATTTAATATATGCTGCTCTCTGAAAATATATTGTGCCCCCCCCCCTTTCCCGGAAAAAAAAAGCGGCTCGCACTGCTTCTGACTGTGGTGTACAATGCCAAACTTTGACCCCCCCCCCCCCCGGGTGGGAATTTTGTGCAGCTGTTTAGTGTCCACCCTAGAGGTGTTGCTTATGACCCATAGAATCGACTGATATAGGTCAACCTTTGGCTTCTTGACATGTCAGTTCTTCAAAACTGGGTAAACTGCAAAAATCTTGATTTTTGATGATTTCTTCGATTCTCTGGTTGAGCAAATCATTGATACTACCTTTTAAGAGAAAAAACATCTTCGGAGTTTTTTTTGGTACATGGTTGATTTTTTGTTCTTTAATTGAAGGTTCCGTATCTTGAGGGCTTCTCGTCTCATTTTTACAAGATTTTACACAAACAAGTACCAAAATTACAGCCTCATAAACATCAAATTTACATTGGGTTTTCAAAACAAAAGGAACCACTTTTCGTTCCTGTTTACAATAAGGTCTTCCAACCAAGCGTAATTGTGGGTTAGTATACTTAATAAGTAATCTGTTTTGCACCAACAGCACAAAAATCAGATCCAGAACGAGCTTAATATTTACGTTATGTCATATAATCTTCTGGAGACTTTCTAAATCTAAAGAAACGACGGGAGAACGACATGCCTGTGGGATCTCTATGCATAAAAAAGTATGGGTCACACTTTGAATAGCACAAGTACTTTGAGGTCGGGTATTAAATGATCTGAATGACGAATAGTGCGGGAACTAACACCTTTCGTTATAGGTTATGCATGAGTGAGGTGAAAGACCTCTATTCTAAACGGACCGGACACATTTCTCACATGTAAGTGTAACTCTCGCATTTGTATTCAAGAAAGGAAAGTCAACCGCCTTATCGTGCAAGTTTCTACATTTAAATTCCCGGTTTACTTTTAAACCTTCTGGTGTTTTTATTGTATTTTTATTTTAAAAACGGTTGTATTTTAGGAGCACGAAGTGAATACAATATTTTGAAAATTGATATACACATTAAATGTTCCTTGTATAATGTTAGCTTGCACACATCATTTAATCTAGAAACTCGCTGACCTTTACGTGTGCAAATTAGGGCATTTGGTATGTGTAGCTATTAAAAAGGAATGGGCTGCTTATTTAATTGCAGGAGACAGAAGAGAAATAAAACAAGCACATTTGTAAATGTGTGATTCGTAATCAGTTAAACTTGGAACGCCTTCGGTTGTGGCTTACTTACGTAATCGCCTTTGTTCTCAAAGCCAATGAAGCAAATCAGATGAAATTGAACAGTATGTGGAGAAATGATAGGATTGTACGAATATAACGCAAAATTCAAAATTTTAAAACATTTTTTGAAATTATAGCACCTACTAAGAATTGCATTTCTAGGACACGCTGTACAAACCAAAGGGAAAGTTACACGGCAGACATTGACATCTACCAAAAAATATGAAAAAAATAACATAATTTGAGTTCAATATAGGTAGATTGGCCCTTTTAGAATACATAGAATACTTATGAGGTCATATGGACACATGTGTTGCGCTTTTCAATACCCTGTCGTCCATGGGTGACAGTAGGAATCCATGGATTTGACCCATAGTTGCCATCATCGTTGAACTACAACGCTTCTTTTAATTCTACACATTTATTTAGTCATTACGTCAGAGTGGACATAAGTATACTTTGAAGAATATTACTGTATTATATGTTGACCCAAGTCATCCTTGTGATGTCGTAACAGTATTACTATATGGCTGGTATTCTGAAAGGGAGACTAACTTTAGACATGGTTTAAACCAGGGCTAGTCCTACACGATTGGACCTTTTTTCCCTTCCAACATGTTCTAAAGTGTGCTGTAACAGGTGAGAAAATTCCTCATGGATGCACTATTCCGGCCGATTCACGAGGAATTTTCTCACCTGTTAATTTAACTTTCACAGTATTTTGAAAGGAAAAAAGGTCCACTCGTGTAGGACTAAACCTGGTTTAAACCCAGGTCGAAAGTTAGTCTACCTTTCAGAATACCAGCCTATAGGTTTATTGGTAGTTGGTTTGTATTCCCATTCTATTTATCGTTATACGGGGCTATGTCACATATCTCGGGGGAATGGGTTTGATGTGGGTATGAGGGGAACTGCTTCCGGCCTGGGACCCCGGGGTACTCGCATATTAAGGGTATACTGGGATGATCCGCTCCAGTGGGTCATTTTTTCATGAGAAATCTTTACACATGGTTATTTTTTTTCATGAGAAATCCTAAGACATTGTTATAATTTATAAAAGTCAAAATTTTCTGGGGCTCGCGTGCAAGCTACAGAAAAAATGGGTATGTATTTGAACTAAAATCCTTAGAAATGAATACCTTTTCTACCAAATGACCCTTAGAAATGGTATAGGGTTGCAACTCCTCAGCCGCACATCCCCGTCCAAACCAAATCTGAGTATCACCCCCACCCACCCCCGGACCTGGGCCGGGGATGTTTATGATAAGGATATGACCTTATGGGGTCAGGGGGTCAGTGCAGGCAGCCCTCGAACCTTCGGCTCTCGGGCTGCCTGCACTGACCCATACGGTCGCGTGCAATTATCCTGTCGAATGCACTAGGCTAGGTCCTTATCCGTCATATACTTTGAGAAAACAATAGTATCAAAATTTACATTAACATTAATGATTAACGTAATTTATCAACATTTTGAGGTCGTTTTTAAAATAAATTAAAAACACTTGTACACTCCAACATGTCCAAAGTTATACTCTATAAATAGTGCCAAAAAGACCTTGACGCGATTCATTGTTGATTATAGTAGATTCAACCCATTGTGTCACCTCTAGTACTTTCCTGAAGGTATGGGCATTGAATGAGGGGCATGTGCAGTGGATGGAAATTAAAATTCCATGCTAAATCTATAACTGAAACATGTATCCTATGCATCCCGATATTTCAATTTAGTCAACGTAAACGCATTTATAGCTGTATTAACTTTCATTAAAGTACGTTTTCTGAAGAGCGATCTTTGGTGCTGGGATGGGCAGGGATGATGATCAAAAGTAAAGACGTACTGTCTTCAGGTATATATTTGCCAGTTGTCCAAAGATATCACTTTTGTCCAACCTTCGGTCATTTATAATCTGAACAGGAATACTGTCATGTAAGTAAGTATAAGCTGCCCTGTGCAAACCTATTACAACCGACCAATTCTGAATACATTTTGAATTAATGAGCAGCTATTTTGAATGTTCAATTTAAAAAGAGCCGGGAATCGAATCATTTGCATATTAGTTGAAATGAAAAGGCTTTGAAAATCGTGACCCAAGGGGGTGAAACGCATTCAAAAATTTGACCCATTTCAATTCAATAGTATCCTCAATCATCACTCCTCGACCACCGATAATGACTGTAATATTGACCATATCCAAAGTCCCAACTGTAGTTATTACATTAGTGACGGTCTTAATGATTTACTTAAATCTAAGGACATTCAGCTGTCATTATTTCATCATAATGTTTTTTTTTTTTTTTTTTTTTTGTCCAAATATATCACTTTTGTCCAACCTTCGGTCATTTATAATCTGAACAGGAATACTGTCATGTAAGTAAGTATAAGCTGCCCTGTGCAAACCTATTACAACCGACCAATTCTGAATACATTTTGAATTAAGGAGCAGCTATTTTGAATGTTCAATTTAAAAAGAGCCGGGAATCGAATCATTTGCATATTAGTTGAAATGAAAAGGCTTTGAAAATCGTGACCTGTGAAATCGGCAAGTGAATGGAATCACAAAGCTATAATCTTTTAAAATAAATGTAGTGTGGCTAGTTACCGTCATTACAGAGGCCACATTTATTTTTTATTTACTTTCTTTCAACTTCCTGCATTAATAACATTTCCTTTTTATTCTGTAGGCTTTTGGTAAGATTTTTGTTAAATAACATTGGGTCTATGTAATACATAGGCCCCTATCAGCGAGTTTTGTGTATAGTACGTTCTATGTTGATAAATCAATGGCCCTAACCTGATGAAACAGTCTGATTATGTAACATGGCTGTTAATGTCAGCGTACAATGGATAGGATTAACATAATTATTTTTTGGGGTGGCCTTTTTTCAGTCCAATAATCCTATCGAAATTTTCCTTGGTAAGTAGCCTCCTCTCCATGCTAATGGAACGGTTTGGTCACATGGTTGGAAGATCGGTCTTGTGAAAATACACTTTACATTCTAACTAATCGTATTTGCTTCAACGGTATTCAATGTAACAGGTGAGTTGAATATTTGGACTTTATAGCGCTGGTGCTTTGGATACAAAGGAATACAAAAGTATTTGTACTCTCTATGTAAACATGAAAAGCCAGATTATCGTAGTTTATTCATGAAACAGGTAAATCAGGCCACAGATACCAACTAATCTACCAACGCTGTCCAAAACTTCTTGCTCGGTGACACGATGGGTTGAATCTACTAGCTTGTTTTTGAAAATGATCTGGCAATTGGCGAGAAAGATCAGCCCTCTAAGACGCTTAGAGTGGCTATCTTTCTCGCACCTCCTGGCAG
Organism: Ophioderma brevispina; assembly: GCA_023653785.1. Lineage (NCBI taxonomy): Eukaryota > Metazoa > Echinodermata > Ophiuroidea > Amphilepidida > Ophiodermatidae > Ophioderma > Ophioderma brevispina. Next base: position 8,115 of record JAMKCH010048414.1, read on the forward strand.
TTTCAAAACACACCCATTAGTGTGAAACGCTCAGTGAAATTGAAAGAAAGATACCCTTTTTCACTGCCCTTACTTTTTTTCAAAACAACCCATCAGTCACTGCAGTGGCGATTTGCATATAAATGCATTGAATTTTCTTCTACCATTTCAACGCCCACTAGGATTATATACTTTTCTGAAGAGCGATCTTTTGGTGCGGGATGGGCAGGGATGATGATCAAAATTAATGATTACTGTCTTCAGGTATATATTGCCAGTTGTCCAAAGATTTCACTTTTGTCCTACTTCGGTCATTGTTAATCTGAACAGGTTCCTGTCTTATAAGTAGTATAAGCTGCCCTGTGCAAACCTATTACGACCAACGCATTTAATACTTTTGAATTAATGAAGCCGCTATTTTGAATGTTTCAATTTAAAAAGAACCGGGAATCGAACCATTGCGTATTGGTTAAATGAAAAGGCTTGAAAATCGTGACCCAAGGGGGTGAAACGATTCAAAACCAGTCGTCCGTGCTGGCGCTGACTTTTGAATATTGCACGAATAATTATCAGTTTTGGGTTCTTGTATACACACATAATGTCATTCGATACAAACAACCGCCAAAATTCAGTTGTTGGATTGTTTGGGTGCTATTGGGTGGTTAAATTTTGTCCTACCCATGGCCACACCACGAATGTAAATGACCATCAGTCGTCTTGATTTTAAATAAACCGCCTCAATGAATACATCTTTTCACCTAGGCTCGCATTTCTATTGAGAAAAAAGAGTTGTATCTGAGCAGCCATGGCCAGGTACCTTTTATTACAACCTGCCACCTCTAACACATATTAATTTGTATCACTACTGTTTAGTGTATATGCAAAAGCGGCACCCCCACAGTATGTGGAAGAAGCGGAGGCAGCCATTTGCTTCTCTATTGTTGGTACTCTAGGTTTCTTTGTGTCGGCAAAACATGCGATACGTTGAATTTCTAAAGATTTGGTAACGTTTTGCCTCTCTACGATATAGAAAATCTTTGTGTGACCTGTGAATCGGCAAGTGGATGGAATCACAAAGCTATATCTTTTAAACCAATGGATGTGGCTAGTTTACAATCATGCAAAGGCCACAATTTAGTTTTATTTACTTTTTATTTCAACTTCTGCATTAATAAGATTCCTTTTTAGATCTGTAGGCTTTGGAAGATTTTTGTTAAATAACCTTGGGTATGTAATAATTGCAGTGATACATTAAGGTAAATGTAATCAGGGCCAGTCTGATGGAACAAGGATGGTAATGTCAGGTACAAGGGATATGGTTGGTAACATAATTATTTTTTGTGATGGCCCTTTTTCAGTCCAATAATTCTATCGATATTTCCGTCTTAAGTAGCCTCTCTCCAGCTAATGGACGGCTTGGTCACTATGGTTGGAGGAAGATCGGTCTTGGGAAATACACTTACACTTATAAGAGGTTAAAGGGACCAACCCAGACAGGCATGTACCAAAAAAAATGACTGGTTTCTGCATGAAAACGATTTAGTTGTGAATGATCTGAGTATACTCTAAGTCTCATGGGCTACTATTATATATAGCAAAATGATATAGTCCATTTCTATACCCCGTGCAGTGATGTATAACATTGACGAAGCTTTTACGCACGCGTCAAGGCATGCCATCTTGTGCGCGAGTGTAAAAACGTCGTCCTTTAACCCAGCGCGTGCGGTTTACTGGTTCGCCCCATACCACATCTTCGCGCTGACGTCCAATCTACGTTAGCAGCTAAACTTTCTGAACGGCTTCGACTTTACAAATTATAACATAAGGAATTTTATATTGAAGATCATATTTAATGTCAAACGTTCGTCCTTTGAGAGTACAAAAATAACTTGTTCTCGTTAATTACGATGTACGCGTTTCGGAAAGAAACAAGTAACAAATCAATTTTTTGGGATGGTCTGAGATGTGAATTCAACTAATTACCATTATACGAGAAACCAATATATTTTTCAACACAATAATCTACGTCAGGACTGACCACCATAGATGTAGATACCAAGTTAGGAGATATATACGATGCAGAACATGTACTTGATATTGAGAAGTAAGTCGATATCAAGTGATTGACGGTTTCTAGTTGCTACTAGAAGTTGTGAATTGTGGTGACCCGAGTTGCATTATCGGATGACCATGCATTATCTGACAGAGCACGAACAGACCTACCCTATTCACGCTGTGTCAAAAAAAGTAAAGGGGATTTCACGCATGTGTAAATCGACTCTACTGCTTGTCACCGACTCCTGGCAATCACCGACGGCACTTCGCGCCGTGCCGTAGACATTTCCATTTATGCAAATACTACTGCTATTTATAGCCACTCGATCAGGCCGTGGCCACGATCGACTGACGCGAGTTTAAATGAACAGCGGAGCGTGGGTGTGGGTTGTATGTATGTAGGCACTGCAGTAAATGCTGGACCCTACCCGCCGTTTTGAGAGCTTAAGAAAATACTGACTTTAGAATACTGATAGTTTGGAAATAAAATGACAATCTGTGTGTAATAATTAATGTTCCAGGTCTTTTTGTTTTCTCTCAAAACGATTGTGACAATTTCCTGCCTATGGGAATTGTGAATTGCATACAAAATCCTAATTGTTTTGTCATTGCTAATTTTTTTAAGATCACATCAAAAACAAGGAAAAAGAAGAACACCAAAAAGACAAACTTTATTCACACACCCCATGCCATATAATGAAAGAAAAACACACTCCATGAATCTCACGCAATCTTTAAATTACCGTGGGGTGACTTTCCCTAAAAAAGACAAAAAATATGAATTAAATATTAATTTGACCAATTTGTTTGTTTGTTTGTTTGTTTGTTTGTTTGTTTGTTTGTTTGTTTGTTTGTTTGTTTGTTTGTTTGTTTGTTTGTTAATAAAAGCACCAGGCTTTTTGCCTGGCTTGAAAAGGAAAGAAATAATTCATGACGAGGTCCATTTAAAAAAAAATATTGTCAAAGCTGTTTTTTCAGCAATTATATTCAACATAGTGGCACGTATGCAAAAACACGTTAACATTCGTTTAACTAAAATAGCTGAGGTGGATTATAAGTATCAATTCATTAAAATTTGAGCGTTATAAAGGTCTTGCTGCGTAGACTATGACAATTATGATGCTTGTGCGTTGTTTTGTTCAAAAATCACCCTATCCTACTATTTCGGAGAAAACTTTCTTTAACTAAACAGTTAAACAAAATTGGAATACAGACCCAAAATTTTTCAGAGGCGTTAAAAAGTCTTTTTTTTCGTTTACGTCAGAGACGCTAAAGTGATGGAAGGCGGTCCCTTGTGAACCAGTTATAACCCTCAGTGTTGCCTAACGCGTGTAATACTTTGTAAGAAGAATGGCGATTTTTTTTCCATATGGAAAAAGTTAATGCCAATAAATCGCAGAAAGAACTGTGCCCAGGAAACAAGTGGTGGAAATAAGCGATTCCAAATAGGAGACAGACATACTTGAAAACAGTGAAATCATTCAACATGTTTGCTTTTATATTTATTGGGAAAGTACGTGATTAACGTTTTCAGCCTGTACATTCAGAATCAAAACCTGGATCAAAACAGTTGCAAGTGCAAAATATCTCGAGCCTGAGAATTACAAAATTCTGACCTTGGTGATTTGAGATACGCGGACGTTTTAAAGGTCCATGGCCCGACGCCTAAATCGCCTGTCCCCCTAATGACCCCAAATTTTACCGGAAAAAAAACAAAAGTTGCGGTCCAAATTTTGTAAAGAAGAAAGCTATTATTTTTCTCATTTTACCTGTGAAATTTTAAGGCCAAAAATAAATGTCGCGTCTAGAAACATTGTAATTCTAGCTCCACGATATGATATGAAGATCTCGCAGGCTTTATATTTGGCTAAAAGATTTTCATGCCAATAGTCCGATGCATTATGTCTAATTGTTTGCCATCTCTGAAGACACACGAAACGAATTTCAAGCTTAGCCTATACTACTAGTTTACTCCTTTGCAAACAAAGGATTAAAAGAAGATGGATATATAATTTGGATGATTGACCAATAACTTTTGAGTTATAGCCCGACGCGAGACGACCGACATAAAGCGAGTTCCGATAGTTAGCACTCCCGATAAAAGTCTTTTTAAATTCGGGCGGAGGGTTACGATAGCTTCCGTACGTAGCCGAAAATGCATGAACATTTTGGACGCGCCGACGACCCCTAGATATTACACGTTACAAAAATATTGATAAAGGCCTACAGGTTTAACGCGGCATGCCACCGACTAAAAAATAAAATGACAATGACCGCTGAAATAATACCACTGTAAATGGTAGCTGTTAAATATGACCACGAATAGTCGTTTAACTATATTCATTTCGTAGTCGCCGTGCCCATATTTAACCCGATTTTAAGTGTTACATTCCGCCACAATAACGGTAAACATTACAATATATTGTAAGAGGAATCCAATCCAAAATACTAGAAAAGATATGATTTGGTGAGGTATTCAAGAGTTGGGAGAGCTTTATAGAGAATAATTTAAAATGCACTAACCACTACGTACCCCGTAATTTCATGCATACTTATCAAAAAATCATGCGTATCACAATGTTATATCTTGCTTAAGAAGAACATATTTGGTCCTTTCGCGCCTAAAATTTCGAAGTCCCTCCTTCAGGCCCTCACTACCTTTAAGATGATTCTATTTACAAGATAAGCCCCAAGCAGGCGAGTGGCTGAGCAAACTTCATCATAGCGCCCCAAACTGCCCCCGAACGAGTCATTGGACGAGCCGGAACAGTGACCGGAATTTGAAGCACGTTGCACGTTTATACATAGATCAGTGAGAGGGGCGGGTGGGAATTCCCGTACGGAGCGCGACCGTTTAAATTGCCTTGCTTTAATCGGTGTTGCATTAATTTGTCCTGCAAAACTATCATCAAATCGTTTTTTTTAAAACCGGGACAGAGAGGATTGCCCATGCAGGTCACGAATCATTCCACGGTGGCGCTCGGAATACCCTGGGGCTACCGGCTACCGGGCCATGGTACTGGTCCGCCAGCTATAAATACCACTGATCTACACATGGATAGCGGGCTGCCGCACACTTGAATTGTCGCCGAGTGAAAATCAGAGAAGTTGGTTTGAGACCTTCACAATATGGCGGAAACAATGCATACACCTGCTGGTGACATATTCCAACAGATGTTCTATTGTTGCGACAAGGTGTATGCATTGTTATCCGCCATATTGTAGAGGTCCAAAACCAACTTCCTGATGTTTCAATCGGCGACCTCTGACTCGCTAGCCATGTGTAGAGGTAAGTGTAAATAGCACGCGTTGACTCTGCCGATTGACATGAGTCCAAAAGGCGAGCTCGTTCAAAGGATTCCCGTTTATCCCAGTTATTCATACCAAAAAAATACTTTTAGTTAACTTGAGTTGATTTCTCAACTCCAACGGATTTTGCGTGGAAAAATATTGATTATCAAACATATTTTTCGACTTTAGAATATGTCAAGTTTAGTGATTACGTGCTAAACCTATGGGAACGGGGCCAAAAACGACGCTTATCGTGGCGGCCCACCGCGACCCCACCATGATACCAAGCTTAAAAAAAGCCGTTGTGACCCGAAAGTAGGCGAGGGGATTCTATAACCCAACCACGTACCGAGACAAACCCCTTTCCCATAGGTTTGTTTCATGAAAATAAAAACAAGTATTATGTGGTCTGTAGCGCCTTAAGAACCACATACCGAATAAAAAAATTAAAATAGAACTTGACTCATGATCTATGGTCAATTGAAATTGTAACTATTATGAAAAAGTGGTTCGCACATTTGTGCATCCCCATCAACTTCAATGTTATGATTTTCAATGATGTAGTCCATCTGATGCTACAATCCAATGTCCCCGCGGGAATTTTTGGTCCTCTCTGTGGATAGAAACTAGATTATCACATACGTGAACGGTTGCATTCCGCTCGGGTTTTTGACACCGATGTGGCGATTTTAACGTCCTATCAGCAGTTTTTCCCCAAAATACCAAAAAAAGTCTTAAGCGCGGTTTTGCCGTCAAAGTTAAAGAGGGGTAATGTATACCCAGCTTATGGCCCCAACCCCCGCCCGCTCCCTCGCACACGCGGAAACGTTTATTAGACCTACCCAATGCACTGCACTGGTGGTGCCATACTATACCATATTTATTGTTTATTGGCCCTATATTGGCTGTCAATTTGGATAACTATATTTTGGCTCATTTCCAATATTGTCCATTATCATGCTTTGAGGTGTCCGCCGATACGCGATAATATCGGATCCTACGCATGATTTGCGCCCAATTTATTGGTCATCGCTATGAGTTTTAACATATTGGGCTCGACTGCGTCTTCCCAATATTTTGTTGCAACTCATCTCGACCAATCAATTTGGGCTGAACAATCCAATTTTATTACAATATGGAACCAATATTGTAACCAATGTTGTGCCAATGATGGCCCTATGTTCTTTTACAACAATTATTTTAAATGGATTTTTTTCAAGCTGCTTATTTTGGATAAATAAATTAATTAGATAATTTTCGAGGAGCTACTCACATAGTTAATAGTTTTCATGAACTGGTATAATATAGTATACGTCATTGAAATAATGTGCTCTGTTTAAAACACCCATTGTTGAGACATATTAGGGTATTCCTAATTCCTTCTGTATTTGACTGAGTTCTCGCCCTGCTATTTTTAAGTAATCAATTGCTTTTAAGTCAATAATGGCCAATGTTATACAATAATACAAACGGCCTTTGATATAGCGCCTTCTTCTCCTTCTCAAAACAAGGTCAAGCGCTTTACAAAATAGAGTAATTACTTAAGCCTAAAACATGGTTCATCTTGTTACAATACCTTTGTATTACTATGAGATAAGTACTTAACATCAACTATAAAATAAAAAAAGAAAACCAACTGCATATTAAATATCATGTGAGGACAATAACAAAAACACATTAAGCCACACAATCAACTCTTATGAAATAGATGAATTTTAGAGCTTCTTAAAAGTACCATGGGACTTGGAGTGGCGAACAGAGATAGGGCACAGAGTTTCCACAGGCTAGGCCGCATTGCTGAAAGCCCTTCACCCACTGACCTTTTTTGTGCGGAAACTAGTGAGGAGCGTCTTGTCATCTGGAGATCGCAATCCTGGCCTGCCCGAATATACAAGAAGAGGTATTCGACATAGTAATGGCAATTGTCGCGGAAATGCCCTTGTAAGTAAGAGCATAAGCTTAAAGACATCGCGCTCACTAATTGGTAGCCAATGGAGCCCTTTAAGGAGTGGTGTGGCTGGTGTACTTCTATCTGAAACACCAGCCGGCTGCTCTAATTGCTGCAAAATCTGAAGGTTTACTCCGATCTCTGGCCGACTTCCATACAAAATTGAATTGGCATAGTCATGCGAGATAAAATCAGTGGGGGCCGAGGTGTACTTAATTTGCATAAATCCAAAGTGGCCGCCAATTCTAAGACTTTTACACTGATTGTGTTAATATTCTTATTATTTTGGCACCAGATGCCTAAATTATTACATAACCTTTAATGACTATTATTTTTTATTTGTCTTAACGAGCACCATACATGCTTGGTAGCAGTTATGCCTAATTGCATAAATCGAAAATGTCTGCCATTTCCTACAATTTGGAGTCACATTTCAAATTTGAATCACATCTTATTATTGCACTTAACCTAAAACACATTAGATTTGCTTTACACTTTCACTATCACTAGTTAGAGGTGCTTTAATCCTACAGCATTCCCCACCTCCGCGTACTACATACACATTTGATTGACGTCATGTTCAAACTGCAATATCCAGTATATATTTACAATTGTGTTACAACAATAATATAATTACTTCATGTTTATTTTTATCTGCATGTAGTTGTGTTATAGGGCAATATTTTAAAATTATTAGATTGTGCTTCATTTTTCAATGGAAGTATTGACTCCATTTTATTAGTGCCATGCACTTGTTCCTTGGGTCCTATAGTTATCTAGTACCTCCATAGTTTGATAATACAGATTGAAATAGATAATTATCATTTATGGCGACGCAATCTTGGATTTCTCAAAATGCCCAAGGATGTCCCAGGTAGTCAACCCCACAATTTTTATTCTACACCGCCTAATCAATCATTTTCAGGAAAAAAGTGTGTATATACTCAACTTTAGCGGTCAGGCCATAACTTGGGACCATATCTCTCGCGACCATCAATCGATAACCAGGTTTTCGACCTGGTATTCTCTTGGATAGACCTATTTCACATATGAAAGTAATCGGTTTTTAATATAATAAAATTAAAAAAACAGGAAGTTCACACCAAAAGGAAGAAAACAATCCAACTTTTTCAATCGAAAAATCGGATTCCTCGGCATATACCAAGCTTTCATCGAGAATTAAGGTTTATCGACTGAGAATCATCTTGCTCGTCTGAAGGTTCCTCCTAATATTTGCAGGAGTTTATGAACAAGACATAATTGAAGATATTCTCAGGCGTTGTCAAGAAGGCAACCGCTAATAGGTCTCATTACACTTCATAATGGCATCATCTTGTGTGTGAATGTACACTGTGGACTCCATGCTTGGTTGTGAGTTGCATCAGTTGAGTATGCCAAGGCAACAGTTTGATCGCGTGAGTGACAAAAATGCGGTCCAATTATGACGCCTAGGTACTTTGGTGTTGGATTGTGTTGACAGTTTTGCTCCATCTAAAGTGATGTTCATTTGCTCCCTTTTAGCGCGGTGGTTTGCAAGTAGAAAACAGAGCCGTCTTGGGATTGCAGAGTTTCTAGACCATCGGTGGAAAATTGACTTCCAGTGCTGAGTGATAGGTCTTTCTGGCAACACTGCTTCTAGTTATCAAAGGAAATCAGCTGCTATTGCGGTACCATATCGTCTTCGTATAGGAGTACTGCGAAGAAACACCCTTTGACATTCTGAGACATAAATATTGAAGAGATCTGGGTGCCAATACAGAACCTTGTGTACACCATGCCGAAGTTTGTACTTTTCTACTACATTGCCATTTAATGTCCCTCACACACAGGACAAAAGATCCGGGATTAGCAATATGAACTTGACATCTTGACATCAGGGAATTTTGAGTAGCTAAGATAGAGACCAAAGACTCGATGCCGATCTCAACTGTATCATAGGCGCAGTTAGATCTATAAAGGGCTTTTTTTTTTTTCCCAAAACGTATGCTTCTCTAGAAGGCTGTTCGATATCAATTGACATGTCTGTCTTTCAGTTTGTTGATTTACCTCTTCGAAGCGCAATTTGGCTTATACATGTGAGATAGCATCGAGATGGGTTTTCCTAACTCTTGGCCTATTTTGCTGGTTTCTTGCACGCTTCAGGTGCCATATCTTCAATTCTGTAGGGAATGTTGCCATGTCAGGAGCTTTCCCATTCTTGAGAACTTTGATTCCCTTGGGAATCTCTGCATTATAGACAAGCCACATCGTGCCAAGCTGGTATGACCAATTGACATTTAAGAACATTTTACGTCTGGAAAGTCAATCATTGTGGTTGATTTACTCTAGTGCTTCTATTAGTGGAGTAATGGCCCAGCGGGGGTTCAAACTTCAACCCTGAGATTACAAGTCCAAGCTTACAGACACGGACCAGTGGTTTTGGCACCTTCCATACTCTCATTCCAACGACTCAGTACTGAGGCGATGCAATTTGCAGAGACAGGACACTGCCTTAACTGGAAAGCTACGGACTGGTGAGCTTGTTGACGGGTGTCCCGGCCTCGCAGCTTGAGTGGGTAAAGTTGATAATTGGATATCTCCCCTGCAATCTGGTACGTCTCTTTGGCAAAGTAATCCAGTAGCTAGTTGCCTTTTTTCCTATTCTTTCAGTATTGCATCGGTATTACACGTCAACTTATCTCGTCCCCATTCCTTGTCTCAACAGTTGGTGTAGGGATCCTGCCCTCTTTGAATGGAATGTTTAGCTGCTTTGTGAAGCACGCATCGAGCAAAAGTCAGAATGCGTTGATGAAAGAAGACTGAAGAAGTCTGGTCTGGCAGCTTGGATGAGAGTTCACTAATGAGTTGTTTAACTTGCCACTTGGGCCAGTTGGCTTCCGGGAGTTCGATTTCTTTTTATAGAGGCTGGAGATTGTGATCTTGATGTCACTAACAACCAAGATAGGGCAGTGCCCTGATCTTGGGGAATATAGGAGTATTTTTCTGGAGCAGAGGGATCGGATTCGCGGATGACTGTTACGGTTCGGGAGACGTAAATCCCAATGAGTCTTGACTAAAATTATGTACAACCTTTACTAACAAACAGCAGTTGATGTGTGACCCGATTCACCGTTTCAATTTGTAATTTCCATCCACTGCACATCCCCTCCATTCAATGCAATACTCTCAGAAAAGTCTAGAGGTGACACGATGGGTTGAATTGAATCTACTATGAAACTGTAGAATTGACAGCCATTTTGGTTTTTACGTGGCGGTGCGGAAAGTATTTACCCCTTGTTAAGTTTGTGTCACAGACTGCAATGATATTATCCAATTGGTACTACCTGGCGTGGAGAAACTAACGTTCTCAGTCGCCCCATAGAGACAGTGTGTAAATGGAAGTTCTCAAATAGCTCCGACAAACGAAGGGGTTTCGATCTAACGGAGAAGTAAATGCCCAAATGATTGCTTGAACTAGAAGTATGTACAACCTTATACATCTCCGATAAAACTGTAAATGACCGCCATTGTGTTTTACGTCGTGCTGAAAGTATTTACCCACGGTGTATTTTGTTTCACAGACTGCAAAAATATATTATCTAAATGGGTACTGCTGAAACTGCGTGAGAAACTAACGTGTAATTGTGAACAATAATCTCAATATCTTGCCGAACGAGGTGTTCTACACGGATATTTTTGTCATCATAGTGTAAGATTTTGTTCTCCTTACGAGAACATCCCTCAACTACTGTGTCTTAACCTATACAGAACCTTTTGAGAAAACGACCATTTCTATCGTTTATTTTAACGCAAACTCTATTGGCCTGATGAGCACCAACATGTTTTTGCTACGACGGTTCACTAGGCTAGCTCATTTTTTTAATATGTACGCTCGTACTTTCTGTACCGCCGTATTTGTTATATAATGTAATGAGTAACATTGAAAGTATAATGCACTTATTAAATGGTAAAAGTTTTACCATTTATGTACTGTGCAGGGCAATATAGGAGAAGAAATACAAGTCAAAAAATTATGAAACTTCTGAAAACTGGCGGTCATTTTTGAATTTCTATATAACGTGGTGGAAGCATAATAGACTTATTTAATGTACAACTATTTGTTTTAGGCTTCACAGCTATTTTAGATCTATCTATGCAACAAAATGAATGTAAAAACATAGGAAGTGGCGGCCATTTTGGATTTAATGCAAATTAGGAGGCCGTAAACCTTTCCCACCACTTATTTTTTTTGGACTTAGTGTCAATTCGGGGACCTGTTTAGAAAATGCAATTGTGGTGAAAAAAAAATCTATTGCAATTTTTTCCAGGCATATCATTATTTTCTCCCAGCCTATCTGTCCAGTTTGCCCTCTATACATCGAGTTTTGCTCTCTATATGGTGGAGTTTGACATAAATCATGTCCAGATTCAAAATCTCGACATGATTTTTTCTCAACATGAGGAAACCTCGACATGAATTTTTTTGTGTATGTGTAAAAAAAATCTGTCGAGTTTGCTCATGTTGAGAAAAATCATGTCGATTTTTGCTCCTGTTGAGAAAAAATCCTGTGCGATTTGCTCATGTTGAAAAAAATCATGTCCATTGCACATTTTGAAAAAATCATGTCCATTTTTTAAACTCTGCATGATTTATTCTGGACATAATTTATGAAACTCGGAACAAAGAGTTCAAACTGTAGAGGCAGCGCTGTAAACTCGCATATAGCGGGGTAAACTCGATATACAGCGACATGGAAACTCGCCATGAATTTTGATACGTGGATCGTGCCTACTAATACAACGTGTACACCAACGAGACGTCCTACCATGTATGCATGTAACGCATACCGGACGTGGACCGCGGAGCAATGTACTACCCCTGGGCATGCTGAATCAAAAACACAGTTCTGCGCATATATTATGCCATCGTGTTCCATACTTCTATTGGCATTACCCAATTCAAATTTGTTCAACTGCCGAAATATAGCCATGCATATTTTTGCTATGTCAGGCTTACCTAGGCCTATATGTGAATGTCACCTTGCAATGATTACACTGTGGGTTCAGGGATGATCTAAGTAATACCGAGACAGATAGTAGATCTTACTAGTCACATTATTTCGCGCATAATCTACGATAATTAAGGAGTACTTTTCAACCCTCAATTTCTGTGATTGACTCATGGCTCAACGTTGCTAACCAAACCAACACCAACATTCATCAACGGAAAGTCTTATTCCAATTCTGTTTTTTCAGCTTCGTATAGCCGAGACCATACGGATTTTTCCCATTCTCATTGCGCATATATTTGTGACCACCTGAGGTCAAAGAAATCCACTCGAACGTCCATTGACACTATTGGCAGAATTTCTAATCTCCCCGGCTGTATCACAAATATGACTCCCATTCGTAATGATAGTAACTGAGAGCGCTCTTCGTTTGTAATTGTGTACGAAGAAGTCACTTCGTGCAGAGACCGGTGCATTCCGTGAAAAATGCACGCTGAAAACAATAGATTCTTGGTGCCGGTGCGCCATGGCCATCCGTTCTTTACAAAAACATTATTGGTATAATCCCTCTGGATTCATATTACCGGTACTAAATCTTTCTAAACTTCAATTTAAAATTTCATACATCATTATATTTATGATATATTTTTATTTTTATTTTATTTTTATTACCTGTACTTGGTCTGGCGGGGGAAGGAAAAACATACAAAAATGAGCAACCAGACCCACATAATCACGTCACTTTCTTAACAACTTAACACAATAGTAGTTTTAATATAATCTATATTAATAATAGTTAATATTATAAACAAATAATAATAATTATGATAATACATCTGTCAAAATATGTTTTTATACCTGCGCCAAAGTTTTTCAAACATCTGATTTCTGAAGTTAGTATAGTGGATCAATTTTTCTAGTCCATATACTCAGTTTCTATACAGAAAGTACATAAGTTATTTTTAGACATATTCATAATAAAAAGAGATGTTTGTTCCCAAAATTATATTTGTAATGCGGTATTGAAACCATTTAATTTTTGTGTCGGAGAGAGTCTTAAAAGGGAGATCGTTAAACTCCAACCATCTTTCCGTCGGGATTGAAGCATTCATGTTATGCTGAAATAAATCCTTTTGATCTTCGTGAGTAATATTAGGTAGTAACCGGGCAATAGTACCGAAGGCAAGTTTACATATAACATTAGGGAAAGATATTGGACGCCAGTTTTTCAAATATTGCCTAGATTTTTCAAGAAAAACAAGATCATCAGTTAGACCCTTCTTATATTGACATAAAGTTAGGTCAATATCAAGTTCAACATTTGTCCAAGGAGGAACCATTTTTTATGATATATTTATTAAAATCATTGTTTCGCGATTGAATTGTCATGAATTTTAAACCAAACTTAATCATGCTGTGTTACTACGTACATAAAATTATGCATGCACATATGATCATCATTAATAACACTGATGGTACATTTTCAGGAATCAGGATTGCAACAGTATTAAATTCGAAATATGGAATCTACTTTTCTTTCTGGGTGTTGCATTGAATTATTACATAAATTCTAACCATTTTATAACATATTCATACCATGTACAATTATTAAGTACGCGATACAAGAATTGTGAAAATAACGTATGAGCTTTTTACCAAATATTCAGTTGAGAATTTTATTTTTATGTAAGCAATAGCCCCATACAATTATATATTGCTGGAAAGCTTACACGTTGATCTGAAAGTCAACATGATTTCTATGTACCACTTTCAGTTCTTTTTTTACATTATGTGTGTGTATGTGCAAATGCAAATGGTGCGCCCGAAGGCGGAGTGCCCATCTCTCTGTCATTGGCGTTTGGGCCAGACTCCCTCATATAATGTTGCTGTGGGGGGTTCGCCACTCCTCCCGCACAGCAAGTCTGTTTTGATATTTCAATTCAACAATGGCGAGAAAGAATAGCAAGTAGTGATGGTTACCGCATGTATAGATTTAAAGATAACCTGCAAAGTGAGTCGTACCTTGACAGTAATACGATCATGTGTTTTCGCAAAGCGTACGTGGACTTCAGATGTGGTAACCTCCCACTTGCTATTCAATCTGGTCGATATGGGTACTCCAGTCGAAAATCGTGTTTGTGTTCAACTGAATACCATTTTCTTCTGGTGTGCCCATATTATCATGATCTTAGAGTTAAGCTGCTTCCTCGCTATTACCACAGATACCCTACTCATATTACATTCAAGCAATTGCTGACAAGTGAGAAAAAAGGAATTCAACAAAGTGTTGGTAAATTTATCTATTTAGCTCTTAAAATCAGACATGAATATTGATCATTGTTCACCACCCTCTGTAAGGTATAATTTACTGTTATTATGTGATGATGTATGATCTGGGCCAGAGGCCTATGTCAATAAAATCTTGAAATTGAGTGAATTCCCACATATGCTGGTCCCGCATTCTATACTCCTGGGTGGAAGAGAGGCAGAAGTGAGGTAAAGTGCGCTTGCCAAGTGCCACAACACATGTCGACCGCGGGGTCTGCGAACCACAACCTTATGCGTATGAGGCGAGCGCTGATCCCTGCTGCACACATGTGCCCCTAATGTGTCTGTGTGTGTATGTGTGTGGTGTGTGTGTGTGTGTGTCGTGTGTGTGGTTTGTGTGTGTTGTGTGTGTGTGTTTGTGTGTGTGTGTGTGTGTGTGGTGTGTGTGTGTGTGTGTGTGTGTGTGTGAGTGTGTGTGTGTGTGTGTGGTGTGTGTGTGTATGTTTTGTATGTCTGTTGTCTTTTTTGTTGTTGGTTTGTTTGTTTGCACTAAAACCATCCTATGCGCATCCCTGAGCATGATTCAAATACAGGCAAGGTAATAATCAAATGATGAATGGCTATAACGATCTATCACGAATATCTTATCAAGCGTGATTTAAACGTTATGCAAGAAAAGAGGGTACCTAGAGAATGCTGACGGGAATATTGTCTCGGGGACGTTCTACTAGCAGCTGAGTTTTCATCGAACGAAACCCTGTATCGCCGGCAGCTATAATGCGGCAGGTCTAGTTCTATGGCCAGATGCGCGCCTACAAGAATGTATCAGAAAACGGTGTGTTACGTGTCTCAAGCTATGAAAGGATACAGGCGATTGCTATTCGTGTCGAAACATAATAGAAAATCATCAAAATTCTTTTTATATTTTTGTTACTGGGCATGGATTATACAAACATAACCGGCAAGTGGTGGCTTGATCCCGTGTATTAAGACAAGGTAAGTAACTTTTATCTGATTCTGCAATTTCGATACGTGCGTATCAACATTCCGACTTGGAATCAAATAACGCCTTTCCCGCTGTATATCACAGCTTTTCAGGCGTGATATTGTGCGCCATGATCAATACGTTTGACCTCAAACACAAACTTATTGATCTTTGAGTTATTTTGTTCGCTGGTGAACCACAATCAGCTATTTATTGCAGATTTTGAAATGCATCGGCTGTATGTCTTTTTTGCGGGAGACGGTAGGATAAATTCCCAAA
>JAMKCH010048415.1:0-11309 GCA_023653785.1 Ophioderma brevispina
GTTGGTAAATATTTTGTCCGTATTTATTGTGTAATACATACTACATGTATTAGGAACATTTATATCGATCAACCCAAACTTCGTACTGTGAATTTCACGGTTGCTTAGTTCCATATATAGTGCTTACTCAGTCTACTGTGAAAAGGCCTGGATTCAACGAGCTCGCCTAAGCTAGGCAAATTGGGATTGCTAACCCGTATTGTAATACGATGAAACATCCACGGATATGATGATAATAAATCTATGAAAGCCCAGGTAAAATCATTAGTTCATTTATTTGAACCCACTAGCACTCTCAAAGGCAAAATTTTCCTCGATTGGGAGAGACTCGCAATAGGATAGGGGGCCTATTATAAGTGTGTTGAAAACAAAAACAAGGGGAAAAAAACGAATACGAATGTCCGTGCTACACAGAAGTGCCAGAAAGAAAGTCGAAAGGGCAACCCGCTATCAACAAAAATGGACAAAAATCAGATTAAAATTTGCAGTGGTTTCATTTGGGTCCGAATTGGCCATTGGGGACCGAATTGACGGAATGAGGCCGAATTGGTGCTATTTTACTAGACCGAAATGTAACGTGTTTTTCCCTTGGGACCGAATTGGCATGGGACCGAATTGACTGGGACCGAATTGACAGTGAGACCGAACGACGAGTCCGAATGGCAACGGGACCCCGAACGGACTGGGACCAACAAACGTCTAAAAACGGCTGCAATTTTACCGTAAGATTTGTAAAGGGTTTTAAACAATATCGTGACTATCATGTGAGATGAAAGAAGGTTAATTTCATCTTGACTATTAGTGAGATGAAAGAAAGGTAATTTCAAATCTTTTTCCCCCGTTATCGATACCTCAAAATTGCTTTTATGGAAAGAATTTAGTATTCTGCCCAAGGCTACGAATTCGGCAACGTTTAACGGAATTAAAACCCGCCATGTAAAGGTGGCCGAATTGGAGTGCTGGCAGGATATAAATTCACCCCAATAACCTAACTAGTCCAATTGGCAAATCTTTTCTGCAGTAGATCTGATTTATGTAATTTTTTGGATTGGTTTTTATTCGCATTTTTTTATTTTTTTTTTTGCACGCACGTGTTGCCAATTAAGAAGTCCATGAGATGCCTCTTTTTGCCCGTTGCATTTTCTCGAAATGGGGCAAATTTTGAAACAATAACTTATCTAGTCAAATTGGCAAACCTTTTTATGCAGTAGATCTGATTTATGTATTTTTTAGATTGGTTTTGATCGACATTTTTTGATCAAAAAAACACTGTATGCCAAAAGGTAACACAAACCAAACTAGAAGTAAAAATTGATTTATAAAATGTTATGCATTTTGTGAAAGTTGATACTGGACCCATAGAGGTGTAGGCATGTATGTGATTTTTTGGGTCGAATTGACTCGGCTACCATGTCAGTCTCTGTGATTGCAGAAAAAGCAATGTCAGAAGTGATATAAATGTGTGTAGACAATGAAAAACGATCTGGAATAACCAAATGGGTTCCATAAAATAAAACCTTAACACTCAAAAAGTTCACACCTGTTGGGTTACCAAGGACCAGGACTCAGCTAGGCAAACAGAAAATATAATGGCGTAACTTGACTGACCCTAAATTTAGGCCCGACATAATTTTTCAAAAACAACAACAACACAAGCTCATCAAACTGGAAGTACAATGACTCATGAGTAGCTGTCATATTAGCTATGTAGAGCCTGTCAATGGTTACTTTTGAGTTCTGTTGGGCAACTAGTGACATTTATTACCATGTGAAAATTAAGTTAGCAGAGATGCAAATGTCACGTTAGTTTGCAAAGACACCAAAAAGAGAATATTTAACGTGTCATTTTAAACCTTAAAAATGATCTACAATATAGTAACACAAAAAGTCAAAATCAGTCACGTGCAAGTGCCCCCTTTTGATGGTGACCCATCACTATACATTTTTCAATAACCGACTAGCTATCTAGCTACAGCTAGTCTTGTTTAACCCTTGTCCACCGAAGTGTTTACCAACCCCTGCTATTTGTTTTTTATGATAAGTAATTGTCAATTGACATTTATGCATCTTTTTTGCAAAAACAAAACACCCCCAGAATATAGTAAGGCACAGGGTGATCCCAAATGATGGAGGGTGGCAAGCCCACAATTTCGGAAGAGAAGTTCAACACGACTAATACGATCAGGATATTACACACTTGATTTTGGTACCAAGGGATGTGCTATGGTTCATTTCTTTCCATTGATACAAAAAATAGTAAAACAAGCCTAGCAATTACTCTAAATGACGCCATAACTGAGTTTGCATTCAGCAAACTGCCATTTCCATAGACAGAGTGGTCGAATAGTGGAAACATTTTATTTTTTCACCAAAAAAATAGGGATTCCAATTTTAATATGGGTTTTTGCTCTAAATGATGGTAAATAATTAGTTTTATGTACCAGAGCATTAAGTGCATGTTTTTCTTTAGTAAAATAATGAAACATATTTTTCCACCTTATAATCCAGCATTTTCATACTTTCCTTTACTTATGCCCATGTCGTTACTTTTATTTTTAATATCAATGGAAAGAAGAAACTCTAATGCCTCTCCTGTGGTACCAAATTAGGAATTCGGAGATTCAGCAGGGAAATTGAAGGCGGGTGGTAACCCCCCCTTGCGTGTGTGTGGTTATCAAAAATGGTTCAGGTAGATAAGGATAACATGCTTAAAGTTCAAGATGGTGTCAATATGGCCACCTTAGAAGATATTAAGACCTTGAAATTGTCATATATCTCCAAATAACTCTAATATCATCAACAATTGATATGAAAAACTGAACCAAGGTAGAGGTTAAATATTTTTGTCATAAACAAACTCATATCTGTCATTTTGTTAACATGTTTAAATCAAGATACAGTGTGAGTCAAAAAGAATAGGAACGTGATTGATTATATTTTATCAAAACCCTATTGATCTTGTAAACAAGTTTTAGATATTCGAAACAGGCATGTTCTTCTTCCGCTCATAGAAAAAATGAATCACCAAAATATCCATCATTCCTAACAATTGTTATGCCTGTTTTACCGAAGGAAGCCATTTATCCCCGCTGTCCACGGAATGCTGAATGCTTTGAATATGTGTGAGTAGCTGGGAAATGACTGGGTCATTGAAATGTAAATGAGATTAAACTCGCGAGTTTCAAAAAACTATTAGCATGGTCTGCATAAAATCAATAATAACTAAATACAAATCTGAATGTATGTTTCAAAACTAACTTGGCATCTGGTGGAAAGTATTAGGTATCATGGCCCCTTAATATCCAGATGTACACAACTTAATAGTTGAAACTTACTTGAAGACCCATTTCTCCGTTGAGGTTCGGACACAGTTTGCCTTGCAGTTCCAGGAAGCAAACCGTACACCTTTCCAAACAGGTTATTATAGCATTGTCAGGAATTTCATGCCTATGGAACCGCAAGAACCGACCACATGAAGCTTCAGGAAGGAGATGACTGGCCAGGTCCCCAGCAACATTGCTCCGATGAGGCAAGCTCTGAGAATGAACCAAGTATCAGCTCAATTCTGGGTTCATTCTCAAGCTTGTCTGCAAATCAGCAATGTTGCTTGGGACCTGGCAGTCCTTCCTGATGCTTCACGTTGTCGGTTCTTGGTGGTTCCATAGTCCTGGAATTTCCTGACCATTGCTATAATAACCCGTTTGCAAGGTGTACGGTTTGCTTCCTGGAACTGCAAGGCAAACTGTTTCTGAATGGGCCTGGAAGTAGGTTTCAACTATAAAAGTTTGTTGCTACATCTGGATATGGAGGCCTGATACCTATCCCTGTCACCAGATGTGAAGTTAGTTTGTCGAAATACCTATCAGATTTGTTATTTTATTAATTATTGAATTTGTGCAGAACCATGCTAATCTGTTTTTTGAAACTCGCGGGTGTAATAATCATTTCCATTTCAAGTAGGACCCATTCATTTCCCAGATACTCACACATATTCAAGCACTTAACATTCCGTGGACAGCTGGATTAAATGGGTTCCTTCGGCAAACAGCATAACATTTGGTTGGATGATGGATTTCGGTGATTCTTTTTTTCTATGAGCGGAAGAATGCTTATTCGAATATCTAAAACTTTTCTATCATCTCAATTAGGTTTTCTGATAAATATAATCATCACGGTCCTATTCTTTTGACTCCCCGGTGTGGCCAATAATGGGATACATGGCACTTTATAGTTCAAATCTTGCAGGTAATAAACAACCATGTCAGGCAAGAGATTCTTAATGTTTTTCTCACCTTAATTTTATCTTGTCTGGTAAACTAAGTATATCACAGATAAAATACCCATTTCTAATGTAACATGTCTTAGAAACGGTCCATATTAAATTTAGCATCTACAAAAGCAAAACTGCTATGTTGCTTCTATGGGCTGACACATAAACAGTGGTATCATACATATTGGCAATTTTCAAGGGTGGAAGATGTTGGAAGGTGACCATATTGATGCCATCTTGAACATTACCATGTTAACAAAACAAAAGTGTCTGCTATGCAGATCAGTAATTACCAAGACAACATATAAATCTGATACTTTCATTCAATAGTTTTAAAACCATAAGTTTTGAAGATTAACTAAGTTAGTACGTAATTAGCAATTGTATTTTTTAATTCATATTGAACACATCTTAATTTTTAAATTCTTAAAAAAAACAAAGTTTCCAGCTGTGAGCTTTTTTTAAGCTTGTTTACAAATGAATGTCAGATATGAGTTTCTAATGGTCATAACATAGTAAATAGCCCATACTATATTGCACATGACACAATTTTAATCACTTTTATGAAGTATGTCGTCCTTCATATCAATTATAAAGATATATGGCAATTGAAATTTAACTATCCTTTCAAGGCAGCAACATGGCGGTCATCTTCAATTGTCACCATGTTAATTAAAAAACAGAGGCCCCAGATATTGTTCAAAGACACATCTCATACCTTAGATTACACGGTTTATCATCATTTTGCAGAAGAAGCCCCCTTTTAGATATTACTCTACTGCTATCTTTCGCAGAAACATAGGATAAACATGGATGAGGGAGACCTCTGATTCAGAGGTCCATCTCTCTCCGTCTTTTGATTTTGGTGTGGGCTAAATGATTTACTCAGCAGCCTTCCAGATAGACATCGCCAAACGTATTCAAGAACATCAGTAGAAGATTCCCAAAAAAATAGCTAAGTAAACTGTTGGTTGTGTCATTTTAAACCGGTTTGTGGCTTTTTGACCAACCACATATGTCAAAGCAAAATTTACTCAGTGTTTTTCATTTGAGGAAAAAAAATACTTAACCTGGTGACTATTTTGAAATTCAATACTGACACAATTTCAAATGAACCATGTTTCTATCAATGTTCATATTATCGGATTGTTTGACTCTGAAAACGTAGTGTGGGCAGCAGGAGTTGGCCTCTATGAGTCTCAGAAACTGAGATACAGAAAGTAAGTTCGAATGGCGGCCATTTTGAAAAATAGCGGACATTGCAGAGGCACCCACCCCGACCCCACCATTTTCCCTTGGTTATAACAGGTAAATATCAACGGATTGGTCGGCTCAAACGAAAATGAGAACACATGTGGAGGATCTGGGGTGGCACAAATGGGTCCTTCCCAGTCATAGACTATCGTAATAAATGCCAACAGCATTATTGGTAATTCCTTGATGGCGGCCATCTGGAAATTCAAAATATGATGCCAGGAAAGAACCCTAAAGCACAAGTAGTGTGTTCTGTGAACGTAATAATTGATTAAAATTGGTGTTTTCATCAAAGGAACTCGGAAAAACCTTGATCACTTCATAAATTTTGTAATCTGTGTTGAAAACAGCGGCCATTTGGCGGGCCTCTGAATGGACACCCTTAGACCTTTTCAAAAAAATGGAAACACATTTATTCTGAAACCTGATATCCTAAAGATAATATCACATCAAATTCACTTTTAACAAAAATTCTGCACGGAAATTTGATTGACGACAAACCAGCCTGCACAAAAAAAATAAGCGGACGGCGACGGGCGCTGAGCACGGCAACCAGAGGCCTTCAGTTTTGAATCGCGCCAGTTGCGTTTTAATTTATTTTTTAAAAATTGTTTTTAGAGATAATAGTTAAAGGCTTTTTTTATTTTGTAATGATATAACTATACGTTTCATGTGGAATAATTCAAAACACTTATTTCATTGAAAATGGTAACACCAAACATACATGTATAATAAACAAAGTACGTTAGGTAAAAATTGTGCAAAAAATAACAATAATCATTTTTACACCTGTTGTTGGAAATTAATTGATTGTTGAGCTGTAATTAAGCTAAAAAAAATCAAATCCGACTATGTTAGTAATTCAAAGTTATAACAACATACAACAATTTGTAAAACCAGAAAGGTCACGAACAAGCACTAATGTAGTAACTTATTTTCACTTCATTTTTTTATAGATAGTTCAAAAACTTCTTGTTGAAACCCTTTCACGTTTTGGTATGATATTTGTTCATTTTAATTTGCAATATATTAATTTGAAAGGAAAGTAATGCATATAAATTCAATGTTCTTATATATTCCCTGTATATAAGGTATATCATAGTATCGTGGTTAGGTATTTGGATTCATATCAGAGGGTCCCAGGTTCGATTCTCAGTTATATAGGGTTACAATTTTAAATATGAATAAAAGTTACTACATGATTAATTACAGCCAAATTAAGATCAATAATGATATGTAAAACATAGTACCTCAAAATCCTTTTGTTTTCCTGTTTTCTTTGCTATATTTCCCCACATACCTATGATATTATTTTTAGTTTCATCAACTAAGTTGATTAATAATTAAACTAACTTGATAATTTCTCTGTGTACTTACTAAATAAGCGCAATAAAGTAATGTGATTTTGAGTACACACTGCAAAACATAGGGTGTTAAAATTAACACCCCGCCCCTGTTCTAAGAAGGACCCCAAACCCACGAGGGTGTCAAAAATTTTTTTAACACCTGTTGGTGTAATATTGAATTACACAATTTGGTGTTAAAACAACACATACAATGGCTAAAAAGTACACAGTGCGGTTATGACATATTTTGGACATCCTTTTGGTGTGATCCTCCTAGAACACCGGCGGTGTTAATTTTAAACACCCTAGTTTTTGCAGTGCATGTAGAAAAATTATTATTCACATTATCAGCCATCTCAATTAAAATACATGATTAATTTTACATTAAATAAAGATTACTCATTGAAATTACTCAATATAATGGAATGCAACCCGGTTAAACTTCATTTTATTGAGTAGATAGAGGAAAGATTTTCCTTTCAATTCCAATACGAACGTTTTATTCTGAGAATTTTTTTTCAATAATACCACTTTGAATAATCAGAAATTTGGGCCATTTGAATTGGAAATTAAGGGCAAAAGTCTTTGAAATTAAATTTGACTGCATGAGCAGACAACACCCGCAAGTAGTATGCCGGCAAACTGCCATCCTCACCCTCAAAATGGTTGTCGGTTTTTTACTCATCACAAATTCACCTACTCTACGAGTGCTGTGACTCCAAAGTTAAGCATAATACGAAATTGTTCTGTTTGATTTACAAAAAATAAAAATATCCATGGGAATGTCAATTTGCAATTTCCAATTGTACAAATAGACCTCATAAGGTCCGTTTTTTTTTTACGATTTTTTTTTAGAACATCATTGACACTAATTGCCAATATATCCACCTTCAGCAATCACGATAAATCACAACTTCTCCCACTTAACGTTTATGGTAAACTTATTATGTCCATTAATTCCCATGTTTCAAAACGGTTAGGCACTACCCCCTTGGACTGTCCTTAGTGTACTTATACACAACGTAGCCGATGCTGCAATTTAGAAATACAGCAAAATACTGTAAAATTTTAATGCAACTTTACCAGGCATACACGACTACAACTGGAGCTTTTATTCTATTTTTTTCAAACAACAATTCTGTACATTAATTATGAATTTTCAATTATACTATGGTTATAAAGAAAAAATACTAACATTTTACAAGACAATTCTGGCAGCAATTCTGCTACAAAAAAGAACCCGTAAAATACAGCTTTACAGGCTTTCGCTCCATTCAACTTATTATATTTTATAACTTGATGTAATATATTTTACATTAAGTATTAAATTTGATTTTTAAATCAAATTCTAATTACAAAATTTACAAAATAAAGAAAACACCATCCTCAAGTCCTCTTTCTAGCTTCATTGCCATATTTGCCTGTAAAGAGATGATGGAGGCCAGAAAAATCATACAAAAGCATAGTTATTTATAGCTCCCTCAGCA
Source organism: Ophioderma brevispina (assembly GCA_023653785.1). NCBI lineage: Eukaryota > Metazoa > Echinodermata > Ophiuroidea > Amphilepidida > Ophiodermatidae > Ophioderma > Ophioderma brevispina. Next base: position 8,358 of record JAMKCH010048415.1, read on the forward strand.
GGCCAAAGTATGTTTAACATTTCAATAGCGCTCGTTTGAGGCGATCGATCGGCTCTTTTTGAGGATCAACAAGCCAATGCGCATTCGTCTCCTTTGACGTAGAAACAGAGGACGTTTTTGTAGTTTTTGCAAACAGACCAATCAAATTTTTGATTAAAAAAAAAAAAAAAAAAAAAAAAAAAAAAAAAAAAACATGCTCAAAATGAAGAACGGTTCAAGGTCCCTCTAGTACACATAAAATCTTTCCTAAACCCCCCCCCATGTCAAAGTTAGATATGCAAGTTTCATAATTCTCTAAAACTTCAATCGCCGAATATCGAATGGAACGTGGGCGAGGCTGTTTGGAAAGGATTTCCTCGGTGACGATATGATGGTTCCCCTCAATGGAAGCATATTACCAAAAAAAAACATCTTTACCAATTTGAGTTAAGTCCGGTCCATTCGTTTGGATAGTTGATTCAAATAAAAACCATGGGCACGGGACGTGTGTGTTATATGTGGTAACCACATTTTGAGATCTTCTGTTCATAACATCAAGAGAAAACGTTTCCTATGGCCTCAAATTTCACTGGGGTGATGATAAAATATGAACTTTCTTCTGTATCAAAATCGAAATTATATTGTTTATCAATCAGTACAATTGTATTCTGCGATGTACTGCACATATTAGCATTATATGGTATTAACCGCTGACAGCATTTCAAAACACTATTGTTGTGTAAGAGGGAACATGTGGTCCAGTGGATATGAAGGCCGACCCATGATCTGAAGGTTGCGGGTCGAGCCCCGTGCGGGCTCTTGTGTTGTGCACGTGAGCAAGGCCACTTTACCTCACTGCTGCGCAACCCCAGCCAATATTCCGTTTTTACAGCTGTTATGGGGAATATTACAATTATCAGTGCTGATAGGATTGTTTTTTTTTTTTTTTATGCACGCCCATGGGCCAGTTGCCGGCCTAGGAGAAGCTAATGATTGTGACGTTCCTGTGGCGGAGAATAAGAATAGGCAACAGCGCTGTGATCTTGATGGAATAGCGTATATAAAAGCCGGTATATTATTATTATAAGCAGTATCTGATATACTTCTAATCATACACTGAAAATGAAAGAAATCACAAAATAGTTGCCAGGGGATTTAATTAATTATAAGCGTTGTTTGATTTACTCGACCTTCTTTCTGAATAATTACAACTTTTGTTAACTTATTAGCACCCAGATATTGATGATATACAGGAGATATGCTTCAAAAGTTTCAACAAGGTGGGAGCTTCATATATAGTAAAGGACGGACCCACCCTAGGACCAGCTGGCACTACCGGTACGATAGTGGCTCAGAAGAAACCACCGATGAGTTAGTCGTGGATGATCGACTCAATATATACGGCTATCCTACGATGCAGGGGCCATAACACGTGAACGGACCAGCCATCAGCTGCATACCTATCGGGAAGTGATAATTCTAACCCCCATATATTGATCACCTTATTGTTTCACCGCAGCCGGCGAAATTCGCCGTTGGGGAGTTGCGGTTTTAGGTAAGACTCCAATACGATTTTTATTAATCATCTCAGTTAAAGGATAAGATTTCTCAGGCCTCAGGTTAGAGAGGAGGCTGTCGTCGGGTCATGGCATCTAAAGTACACTAACTATAGGACAGCTCTTCCAAATACACCAAGACCCCCCACATTTTTTAAAAAAAGGCTACAGTCTGTTCTAATTTGCAACATTTAAAATATTTATCCCGACCAGGGATGATTAGTCTGGGATTTTCTTGAGGCCTTCAACAAGACACGTAGGCGACAGCATAATGAAATCAAACAAGATCAAGCATGCTTAATCGGCGACGCCACTTTTTTTTTTAGTCCCCGGTCAGTCGCCGACTTTGAGTGAGACGGCACACGTTGTGACCTTGTTCTGTCAAGGCTTCTTGCCGATTGGTAGCCGATTAGTTGACGCAAAGGATCGCACGGACTAATGTTATATTCCTTTGCATCTTTTTTTTTTTTTATGTAGACGATTTAACAGGTCCAGTTGGCTTGCATCTTCTTTCCGCTGTGCAAGACTCATTGGATGACATTTCCAAGCTGCCACACACGCCACTCGTGATGGCGCCAAACATCGGCTACCGCTTTCCAAACGCTCATGTGGTCAATACCGACCTTCCCGACTAAAAAAAAACGACGTGTTGGAAGATGTTAACTTTGAGATGTCGAGTTAGGTCAGATTTCCAGATCTTTGCCAAACTATTGATGATTCCAAGGCAAGTCACTTTCTGACATGAATGTCCTGGCTGTCGATGCCATCCACGCACCAAGATAATTAAAGTGCATGGACTTGTGAAGTTGCTGCCATTCAGGGTACAGATGGTGCATCAGATGACTGATTGGAAAACTCAATACTGGGTTTTGGCATTAATATGAAGCCCAATTATTGCTTGCGTGTCTTTCCAAGGCCAAGCAGAAGTTCCTGAGGTTGATCAACGGTTCAGATAGCAGTGCTAGGTCATATTGCAAATCCAAGGTCTGTTATGGTTTGCCTAGATGATGGTAATCCAAAGATCTTAGCCTTGGGGTCCTTGGTATGGCTTTGGTTGGAGGGCATTGGTCTAGACCTATGATATAGGAAAGGAGAACGTGTGTCACCCTGTAACACACCTCGCCTGGATATCAAAGATTTATGTTTCCGATCTGGAGAGGAATGGGGGGGGGGGGACCTTGGCCCTAGTGGTGGTATACAGTTGCTGATGGTGAGAAAATTTCTCAGGGATGCCAAGGATGCCCGTATCTTGCACATTTTTTACTCTATGGATGCTGTCAAAAGCCTTTCGGAAGTCAACGAAGGTCAAGACTACTGGTAATTTCCGGGCTTGAACCCTTCGAGAAGGCGACGAAGAGCCAGAATTGACCCAACAGTTCTTCACTTGTCTGAAGCCATTTGGTTGAACCTTGAGAAG
>JAMKCH010048416.1:0-10634 GCA_023653785.1 Ophioderma brevispina
ATTAGCAGTCTAGCTCACAACGTGTTAAAATCATTCTGTACACTAGACGCAGTGAATTTTATCAGTAACGTGTTATTTATTGAGTCTTACGTAAGGACTTACAAGAAGTTAGAATAATGTGTAACATTCTAATTGTTCAAAATTCGTTTGAAAAAAAAAGGTATTTCCAATGGCGGCGCCTGGGTAGCGCCAATTCCTGTGCCAACGTGCCAGGGAGAACAATACGATTGGCATATGCGAAACATTTCAATGCAAATTTTGCCAGCAAAATCCCGGATGGTAAACGAAAGCAGCAGCGACCACTTTGATCAAAGTCGAGATTGAAGCGAGTGTCGGGACCTTGGGTAAGTATTTCATGCATTTTCGGCATGCTACCCTACAAGTCCACATAGTTACTATTCAAAGAATTTGCTATTGGGTTTACTACTGTCGCTGGCGACGTTGGAAACTGTAAGTACGTTCTAAAAAGGAATTTTGAGGAGCACATAAGTTGGTCCATTTTCCCGTTAAGAAAAATCGGCTTCGTTAAAGGGTACTGATCGACCACTAATACCAAAATACGTAGGACATGGATTTCTAATTGTAAGTCAAGACTTAGGCTAACTTGATTTTTTAATTACTTATTTTTTTTATTTTTTTTATGCAATATTTATTTTTTCAAAGCGGTCTATTTTAAGATGGCGGTTGAATCGTGGCAGCGGCAAATAGTGCAATGTTAGGATAAAAAATTCCACCCTTTACCGTTAATTTCGTTCATGCAGCCCTCAATGGGTTTTGTTCCTTTGACATTAGTCTACATTCTGTAAATTATTCATGAGAAAAGGTATTTTGTACGTCAGATTTCGGCGCTGTTTTCCGGTGAATCGCGACGGCTACCGGGCATTAACAAAATAGAATTCACTCATGCATCAGTACGCATGCGCAGAAATAACCAAGAAACAACGGTGCAGTTTTGTTTGTGCAGCCGTGCCTCAAACTCAAGTAGATTAATTATGACTGAATGGGTTAGCCTAAATCTAGATGTTGTGGGGGAATTTCTCAAATAATGGTGTAACACATCAAGACCCCTCATCACAGAATATTTTGTTTTTATTTTGTCAGGTTCCTCGATTACGTCAACATTAGGATTTCTCGGTCGCCATTTCCTTGCACTAACACACAGGCTGTGATTATGACCCAATGATCTATTACAATGGATGGAAACCTGGGTAGGAACGATTTTCCCAAGGACAAAAAATAGAAATGTTAGCAACAAAATTCAAAAGATGTTGGTATGAAAGAAGATATATTTGTAGTAGTAGGAGAGGTTGCTTACTTAAACTAGGACTAGAAATAACAAAGTTATAGTGAAAAATGTGTCTTAAACGGCTTCTTTTTAGCACAGGATGAGCTCCAAAACTTGTGACCACCAGCTTGCAACTACACTGAACATTGGTCTCACTGAAGCTGTGCTGTGTGTTTTTGCGTGGATTAGTGAACATGAATACAATGACAAGGATTTTTCAACACAATGGTGTTCATGAACCAGTAAAACAATTACACACCCAAACAAAAAACACAATAGCTACCTCCACACAGATTGCCCCAATATGGGTGTTAAGTGGAATTTTTATAGATTTATTGAACCTAGCACCCCACAAAAAAAATACTCCACTGAAATGAGCTGAATGTCCGCCACCCACGGCAGGGTGTCTGGTGTTCTCTAACCTGGGCTTCGTAATTGAGCACTGACGGCCATCTTGGTCATCCAAAGAGCCCAGCAGGTGGTTAAGAGTCAGTCCATTATACAAATTTGTTCCCCTTGAACTGTGGATAAGCGTATTAACAGACTAAGGACGAATCAAGCAATTCATGAGCTCATTTGTATTGGCGCGTATGGGATGGCATGTCTCTAAAACTGCACCCGTGCACCCCCGGGATACAACTTCTGTTAAACAGGTGTCTCTGGAATGCTATTGTGTTCGGTAGACCAAGATGTCCACCCGTTTTTGCTCCATTCAGCGACTATACATTACGTTGTGTAGCCAAATCCATTGTATAGAGATCATGTATGACACCACTCATTCATGCATTACCAGCTTCAAATTCCGGAAGACCCTCTAACACAACCATGTCATTCATGCTAAGCTGACACGAACTTGTCGTCTCGATGAAGTTGAGATTGTTTTCAGTCAATTTAACACTCCTTCGATCAAAATTTCACTGTTCTTGAACAAAAACACACAATGCATTTAGGTACATTTTCACCAAAATCAACTCCTAAATCCACGAATCATGCTCCACCTTCTTCACAAAACACAGCGAGATCTGGCATATGGGATTCGCCCATTCTAAAGAGGTTGCTTTGTGATTAATTCACAGTTCAGATAATTTTTCCAAAGAAACAAATCATCATAACTATTACCCTAGTATATACTACTTATTTTAAAAGTGTTAATTCACACAGCATCAATTCACAGAAATATATGTAAAATATACCTGTAATGAATGATTGCATGATTACACGATTTCCCCATCTTCATAATGAACATTCCAAGCAATTAACTCTCGCTGGTTTCGCAAATCTTTCATCACCATTGCGATAAATACAACCCTTATAATAACGAGAACCACAGCAGTTCACTTCAGTGTGCTTTTGCATCCCGGTACAAAACTCCACGACCACGACTTTTGACATAATTGCAAATGGTCAATACCATGTTGACAATTCAATCTGATAGTACATCCAGTACGAAACATACCACCGGTTGCCGTGTATATGCTGATTCAAGTGACACGGTGAATCGAAACTTGCTTAGATTGGAAAAAGCAGGGGCAAAAATCTGTGCAATTCAGTAGATGCTGCAAGTTATCTTGGGCCCCCTAGTGTGAGTTGCTATGTGCAGGAATCATGGTAAAGATTCAATTGGAGCCAATTCACAGTTTCAAGCATCGCCCGTCCAATTGTATCACAAGAACTTTTAGAAGGCATTGCGATTTCGAGTTTGCAAAGCCCAAACAACAACTCGGAGGGAACGGGCCAGAAGCGGAGCGTACAGATTCAAAACACTAATCATGAAGATCCTAGGAGGAGCAGTGCGGCCTATTGGCAGCAAGCAAGGCGGCCTATGCTCCTGGCGGACTTTGTACTCGGTGGCATGTTCGCTGTCCATATACCAGATTCCAACTCACAATTATGTGCCAAAGTGTTACAGCGATCTGGATGTGGGTTAGAGAGCGTTCTTTAGCCATTGATGTCATCAATAACAGCACTGAGACTCTTCTGAAACTATATTAGATTGAAATCAGGGACGATGCCTCAGATCCAAATAAGGACATGGAGGTTATGGTAATTATTTCAATCGTACCGTGCCTGATTTTTGGTAACCTTAACCCTCCTTTACTATCCCTGTCATAACTATCTTCCCGTTGCGTCCCCACCATTTTGCGAGTGCTGAGAATCCCACATTGGAAGAGTCATAATTTTTTGGATAATAAAAAGGGACAGGGCTGTACACAGGATTTTATATGGGGGTGGGGACTTCGAAAATGTAAACTTGTTTTTCAGAAAATGTCTTTTTTGGTGATAGTTGACCTAACCCCTAAAATGGAGCTTTTTTGACTTTATGAAAATTTTATCACCAAAAAAAATTCTCTACATTTTGGACATTATTGCAAAAAATTCAGGAAAAAAAAATTGGAACTTTTGGCCCTTTTGGGAATTGGGGGGGGGGCAAACCGCACCCCACTCCCCCTCCGCGTTACGGGGTGATAGGGAGGTCATGAAAATGCAATGTATGCAAACACTAGTAAAAGGGGGGTGGTGTGATTTCAGATTCATGGAATCAAATTGGTATCAAAATATTGAAAAGCCCCGGGCAGCCAGTATTCCAAGGAGGAGTCATTATAAAAACGTGTAATAGGGCGTGGCCAGTTTTAAGGCAGAGACGACGTATGGCATACATTTTAAATGTGGGTGTAACTTCAACCAAAATTCAAATTTAGATATGTTCACAGAAATTAAGCCAGTCAGATCTAAGCTTCCTTTTGGGAGAAGAGAAAAGAATGCACCCTGGATAGGGCATTGTATGCTTTATCAAATCAAAACACAAGTTTGTTTCCCACATAACTTAAGGTGTACAAAGTGTGTGAGTTTCAGGTCGTTCAAATAGAGAAAAAAACAGTACCCTGTCAGTAAAATTGGGAACATGAAAAAGTATTTATAAAAACAATAAAACAAATATAATTTAACTTTGAACAAATTATAAGCCTGTTTAAGTTTATGTTCCATGTTCATTTAGGGGAAGCCACATGTTTTCAGTTTAAAGTAACAGGTACTCTTCAGAAACTTTATTTGGTTGATGCAAGTGCTATCTTCTGTTGATAGCATGATAGTATCTTTAACTGGAACATATATTTGTTATATACCTCATATATAGATTCCGCTCATCTGATTGGTTAAAACTGGAGGCATAAATTCACATAGCCTTCCAAGAATTGAACAAAAATGAACTATTCCCTGGGGGAGAGCGGGCATCTCATTCATGACCAATACCCTGGACACCTCTTCCAACACCCCTAGAGACTGTACGGACTCTATATCCATCCGTATTATGAGCGTACAATATTGAAGCTGGGGTAAGAGATGAATATAAGCAGACCTATTTTGTTTACTCGTATGTGGGGAGTCTGTGCTGTAGTCTAAAGTCTGATACAAACGGGGATACAAACAAAGAGCAAGGGAATGGCCTAATCGCAGCATCAGTAGGGCTATTCATGCTTTGAGGTGGTTGTTACTGCCGTACTTGAAACCTACCCTATGTGTTGTTTGACAGCGATCTGTTCATTAGGCCGCCATTCGCGGCGTCGCGCTTGGAAATTGATTATTTTAAAATGGTTGCGCCCATGGCATCGGCATTCAGGTTTGACGGGTCGATGGCAAACATTTCTGCCGTTGATAAGCACCTAGATCCAATGATTTCTGCATAAATCAAGAGACAACATTGTGTTATAGGTGATTGTAAAAGAAATAGAAGTTGGAATTATCACATTTTTAGTTGTGATGTGTGTGTGTTTCAGCGTGTTAGGGAAAATGCTTGAAGCACGGTGATTGTAAAAGTTGCTGAATTCGGCATTCGGAGCTGCAAGGAAAATTGTACACATGGCCAACAAAACAATGCAAGAAGTCGATTACGGCGATCCGTTTGGGACTCCAACATCACTTCTCAACACACGAAAGGTTGAAGTTGTAATCTTGACAAGTTTGGACCCTACCTAGGTGCCTAGGATAGTTACACAAAAGGTTAAAAACCATGCTTGCACGCCATGACAACATCACCAGGCCTACAGCCTGAGCTACACGGTATAGGCCTGTGTTATGACAAAAAATATAATATTCGGTATATAAAACAAATATTGAAGCTTTTTATTCGGAGCATGGTTGAAACTAGGCCCTCGGTGATCTCGTAACCATACTATGCCCTCGGTTTACGCCTCGGGGCATAGTATGGGTTCGAGATCACCTTGGGCCTATAGTTAAACCATGCCCTCATAGCAGTCAATATTTTGTATATTATATACCTCATATATAGTCCTGTCATTGATTGGTTAAAAGTGGAGCATAAATTCACCAGCTTCAAGAATGAACCAAAAAATGAAACTATCCTGGGAGAGCGTGCATCTCATTCATGACCTATACACTGGAGGACACTATCCCAACATAGAGGATGTACGGACTATATATCAATCCGTATTATGAGTGTACATATTGAAGCTCAGCTGGTGTAAGAGATAATATAAGCAGACCGTATTTGTTTACTCGTATGTGGGGAGTCTGTGCCGTAGTGTAAAGTCTGATACAAAACGGGGGATACAACAAGGCCAGGGGAATGGCTGAAATCGAAAGCATCGTGTGGCCTACAACTGTATTCATGCTTGAGGTTGTGTTACTATCAACTGCTGACAGAATGAAGTCTAATTCTTTAACGTTACATCTTATTTGATGTCCACGAAGATACGAAGACTTAGTATTCTGTTAACTAATATGTCTTATTTGCCTATCTAGCTCTGATAACATGACTTAGTAATATTAAAAACTGAGTTACATATTATTTGCTTTCTATTGTGATAGCAGACTAGCCAATATCTTAAATGGTACATCTTATTTGCTAGATCTACTGTAGTTGATACATGATTAGTGAATAGGTAATTCAAACTGTTACCTCTTATTGGTATCCACTGCGATAGATGACTAGTTATTCTGAAACAGGATTACGGGAACATCTTATTTGCTATCTTTTACTGATAGCATGAACTTAATAATTCTTTCAAATATTACATCTTATTTGCTATTACTGTTGATAGAATGACCAGGGCTGTAAAAAATGCAAAATTTCCCGAAATATGATCAAAATTTCCCTCTAGATAGTAAAATTTCCCTCCAAGATTTCCAAAATTTCCCTTAATTCTTATGTATTTTTTATTTTAAGGTCAAAAATGGTCACACCAAATAGCAAAATTTCCCGATGACTGATTCCAAATTCCCCACTTTTCAGGCATGAGCATGGACTTAGCAACATAAGATGAACAGTTGAATAATTGCTATCTACTGTTGATAGAATGACTTAGTAATCTTTAACTGGTACTTCTTATTTGCTATCTACTGCTGATAGCATAAATTAGTAATTCTTTAACTGGTACATCTTATGCTATCTAATGCTGATAGCAAACTTAGTAATTCTTTAAATGGTAATCTTATTTGCTACTACTGCTGGGGATAGCATAACTTTAGTCATTCTAACTGGGACATCTATTTGTATCTACTGCTGATAGATAACTTAGTAATTTCTTGAACTTGTACATCTTATTTGCTATCTATGCTGTAACATGAGTAGTACTTCTTTAAATGGTTACTATCTATTGCTATCTACTGCGATAGCAATACGTATATCTTTAACTTGTACAATCTTATTTGTATCTACGCCTGATAACATTACTTAGTAATTCTTTAACTGGTGAAATATTATGGCTTATCTACTGCTGATAGCATGACTTAATAATTCTTCAACTGGTACATCTTATTTGCTATCTACTGCTGATAGCATGACTTAATAATTCTTTAACTCGGGACATTTATTGCTAGCTACTGCTTATAGCATGACTTAGTAATTCTTTAATGGTACATCTTATTTGCTATCTACTGCGGATAAATGACCTAGCAATTTCTTTAATGGTTACATCTATTGCTTTGCTATCGACTGACTATGTATAGTAATTTCTTTATTTGGTCCATATCAGTGCTATCTACTGGTGATAGCATGAACTATTCTATTTGATAAGTGAAGTTTTACACCTGTTTTTGTCTTTAATGTAATTTAAGCATTGGTTCCCAGGGAATTCTATTACAACACATTCCTGACAGGTTCAGCGGCCAGCGTATATAGCTAGGGCACAAGTAACTATTTTGCATTTAGGTTGAGCAGAGGATTGTTGAATCAATCCCACAATGAATGTCCAAACAGAGGCGTATCCAGGGTGACATACCCCGGGGGGCCAAAAAAATGACGATGAACTGGCGGCATCTGTTGGAAATTTGAACCCCGGCGAGCGCAGAAACCGGCAAATGTTTGAAATTGTGTCGGCAAATTAAATGGACAGTTTTGTCGGCAACACCCCATCCTCCATTGAAAATGGTATGGAACGCCCCTGCCTGCATGAATTAAATAACAATTAGTTCAAATTTCCCCAAACGAGCTTATTAAATCAACAGACGGTTTACGCCACCCCTTCCTTATCTTCAGCCCTTTTCCCTTTTGTTTTGACGCCCCCTATTATTCCCCTTTTAGACCAGTCAAAATGAACAATGAGAATAATGACGCCTCAACACAAAAAACTAATTGCAACAGAATCATTTTCTCCAGATTGTATCGAGAAAACCTTAAAAACATATTATTTTGCTTTTCTTATTGTACCTTTTTGGAGCCACTTTTGACTAGTTTTATACGTTCTCTTTCTCATGTTGTTGCCACTTGTAGACCCAATGTTAGCATCTTCTTAGCTTTCATGACAGATTCTTCCTTTGCCCTTAAGCTTTTCTATCTCTTCCCCTTTAAAGTGTCCCCTCCCCCCTTGTTATTTACTTGTTATCCAATCCAGCTCAATGTTCTTTCATTGAATTCCCTTGTACATGTAAGTCGTACCTTTTCATGTCCCTGTTTGTCCTCCTTTACTCTGCCCCCTTTCCATGTTACTGGTATCTACTTTCCTTCGCTTTTCCTTCTTTTTGGCACCCCTGGCCACACGGGGGCAAGCGACCCCCTTTGCCCCCCAGGATACGCACTGTGCAAGGTGCCTATACTGTACTATTACAAAACACATATGACAGTACTTAAGTAAAAGTGTTAAGAACAGCAGGGACATTCCATGATCATGTACAAATATTCCCTAAGTACTACCACTTATGTGCTAAAATGAGTGTAGAGTCAGGATTTTTATGTGTTAAAGGGGTTGTTCCGATTTATGGTATTGGTGTTCTCTCATGAGGCCTGGCACTTGCACATCAACCCCATCAAGTACCGTGGGAAACAAAACTTGCGGTTTGATGGTAGACGCAATAATTAATGCATGTTGCAAAGCCCTATCAATTCCTGTGCTAATAAAGTGGTTTTAACCACTAAAAACAGCGTTGTTTTGTTCTAATCTTGGGAATGAAAGGATTCGAGGGCTCAAATTTCAGGACGACAATGAGAAAAAAAATAAGGCCTTCATCTGATATCAACATCGATACTACTTCCTGGGTAAATCGGGGGGTCCAAAGACGATAGGAACACCGCCCTTTAAGAAATAGGATTTTTGTGGGATCACATGACCGCATTGAGGTGAAATTTCCAAAACTGGTGCATTGTGGGATTGACTAAATAAACTTATGGGTTGAAGTGATCACCCCTATATACAGAGTTGTAAGTGCACAACACTATGCTTTGTTATACCACAACACGACCTCTTACACCTGTGCGGTGACTATTCCACACATATGTTCTTATTGTTTACAAAATTCCTTTAACTTTGACAAGGTGTGTATGCATTGTTTACAGCATTTTACCAAGGCAGAAAAGCAAACTTCCTGTTGTGACACTCGGCGACTCTTAGAGCCGCTATCCAGTGTAGAGGTCAGTGACCACAACTACACGGGTTTAGCAAAGGCAAGCAATCCTGGGTGGTAAATAAATCTTTAAACCTTTTTGTTGAAGGGCTGGTTTTCAAAGGCAATATACCATAAGATGTTATTGCCAACCCAACCTGGATTAAAGGTGCTTGATCAGATTTATGCCGATTGTGTTTTCTACATGATAGAGAGCATGTCAAATATGCAACCCATGATTGTACCATGGGAAACAAACTTGCAGTTTTGAGTGGACAGCAATAAGTGCATTTTGCAAAGCCCATAAAATACTGCCGGCTAATATTGATGGGTAACCATTAGCTCAAATTCAGGACAGTGAGAACAATACAACCTCATCTAAAATAAAAATCGATACTACTTCCGTAAATCAGGGGTCCCAATATGATCGGATACACACCTTTAACGCAATAATAGCAATTTTGAAGAGCGCACCCCATTTTCAAATTGGATTATAGCCCAGTGGTGTTGTAATTTTGTCGTAACCTGCGAATGGTTTATTAATGACTCAAAAAGTATGTATTTTCATTTAAAAAAGCGATTTTGTAAGTCCCATGCAGGATTGTATGTAATTTTACAGCTAGCTGGAAAACGCCCAAATTTGCTCTGTCCATTATAAAATAGTGCCACTCACGAAAACTTAACCTATAACGGACTTGCCTGAAACCAACACTTTTAGAGGAGCGTAGACACATACATTGTGATATTTCGGCTAAAATCTGGAATATTCAACGGGAAAGGCATTTTTGATCGTAAGTCCTCTAAGTATAGAAATTACAGGAGTCAGATAAAAAGTACTGCCTTGTCGTTAATACACAATTTCAAGCCAACCACTGCAGGTTATGTTCAATATCCATTGCAGTAACAAAAATATAAAAAAATATGGAATTTTGATGATTTTTTCGATGTTTCGGATTAGCAAATCGCTGCTACCCCCTTCTGAACTGCCAGCTAGATCCCAAACAAAAGCTCAAATTTTATTATTAAACATTCATTGCCATCAAATAACAATGCAAATTCTAAAATAATGGAAGGATGAGATGAAACAAAAAGCAAAGCCTGGAAATGTTGAATTCCTTGAGATGATAAATACAAGACAGTACAAGAGGACAAGACAAAAACAAGCAAGTTGTAAGATGCAGGTAGAATAGCCTATGAAAAACATTATAAAAAGAAATCACAGAACAGATGTATATAAACAGTAAATTGGAAAGTTCAAAAAAGGAAAAAAGTGTAATAATTGAAGAAACAAATCAAATAAAGGTTAAAATGGCACAAATTTCAATCCTTAGGTTGAAACAAAAGATTAAGTTAGTTTTTGAATGGTTTAAGGATGCAGTAGTATAGTATAGATTTTCATGTTCATGGGCATCAAGCATTCCATTATTTTCGTCCCTATAGAAAATTGCTTCTTTTAGCCCCATTTTGCATTGGGTTATTTGGAAGTGTCTCTTTTTTCTGGTGTTATTGTGCATGG
>JAMKCH010048417.1:0-53961 GCA_023653785.1 Ophioderma brevispina
GTAGGTTCAAATCGCTGACCCCCTTCTTCCTAGATTTTGAGATATTACCATGGTTTTCTCGTAGATTAACTCTTAAGCCCGAAAGATGCCCATCGATTTGCCTATCGTAACACCAGAAAGGTATTTTACATATAGAAACTTACAGTGATCTGTTTATTGTTCTCCAGGTAGACAAACATGGATTTTTATTAATCTTTCCCTGAGTTGGCCAGGTTATGAGCGTGTTGCAACGTGGCACATATGGGTTTTCAACACTCCCATGGGCTGCCGCGGTCATCGCCACTCAATAAATTTATCGCTTGTACCTTCCTGGAGGACTATAAAAAATTTTGTTTAAAAATTGGCAAAAATCTACGTGGTACCTTTCTCTAGTTTGCTATAAGTGGTTACACTGTTAACATTGAAGTAAACTTACTTCTCATTTTCTCCTCTTTAACATCCCTTTTAAAATGTGCTTTAATTGCATGCATGGTACTCTGGCCTTTGCTAGAGAATTTACGCAATTTTTATGATTATTTACATTTTTCAAATCATCAGTATACGACCATCATAGAGTTTTTTAGCATTCGAGAAGTATCTGATTTATCTATACATAACGAATACGTTATATATAATATTATTATGACAGTTTTGAAACTAGCAACATTTAAAAATTAGATTAGTTTGAAGTTGTTTGTTACAACAGGAGCAATTGCTGATTTTATCTTGGGAATCAGTTCGTGTGGTATCCATGCCCTGCTCGGACTCCTTTTTTGCTTACGTATTTGGATATTTGCATCTGCAATGGTGTCATCAAGTAGGATTGATAGCGAATTAATTGGTAAACAAACGTAACGACCAGGCGTATCCAAAGGCGCAAGGTATCGCCCGTACTTGTACCAGAATACAAGGATAAAATGTAACCAACAGCAAAAGTCAGTGGCCACTATTGCTTTTCACTTTGCTGTCCATCTGATTTTTCATCATTTCTCTGGAGCGTCCCCAGAACGTTTGGCTGACTTTTAACAGCTCTCAGTATTTGTATGTCACAGTCAAGAATGATAAGGTAACACGCACAATTAAGCCCCAGAAAGAGCGCGTAGACTAATACATTCCGTGTACTATACCTATGAATGAGTTGTAAATTTGTTCCTAACGACAAGATAGCCGCCACTATCTTTCACTTCGATTTTATTTCTTTGTTTCAACTGTAGCATACATTCGACGAGGTCTAAGGGCAGCCCAATACACACATGGGAATTATCGTAGAACTTGAAATTTACTCCAGCTAAACTGGATTTAATGATCGCCAATGCTAAAGAAATGACCCATGTCAGTGTAATTGTCACCGCTTGCTGAACGTTTACCAAATTTCTTCGTGGAATAAGGAAACTGGATACTTACAATCTGTCTACACTGATTAAAGTCACAAAATACCGATGCTTCACTTGTACAAATTGAGAGACCCTCCTGCAACCCTACACATTAATACCAGACCGCCAGCTCTCTGACACTTGGGACCCATCCCGCAACGAATATGTCAGCTGAGCAATACATTACCATGTACACCCCATGAGTCAATCCGAAAGGCTAGATTTTAAGGAAACACGTTGTCACGATTTTTCTGTGATCGTCTTTGCTGCCAATCTTATTGCATGGCCGCGCTCCACGATCACATCATGCGAGTTTTCCACGCCATATCGAGTTTCACGCGCGTGTGTATCGATTTTTCCTCGCCATATGTCGATGGCACGTTATATGTCGATTTACAGGCGCTATCTCTGTCCGTTTGCCCTCTATCATCGAGTTGTGGCTCTCTATATGGTGAGTTTGACATAAATCCAGTCCAGTTTACGCTCCACCTATCAACTCATGGCGAGTTTCACCGCGCATAGTCGAGTTTCTCCTCAACGCGCTGTGCTCGTAGCGCTAGTGTCCTCGCCATATGTCGAATTGTGCAGCGTTATATTGTTGAGTTTACAGCGCTATATGTTCAGTTTATCCCTCTATACATCGAGTTTTGCTCTCTATATGGTGATTTGACATAAATCAATGTCCAGTTTCAAAATCTCGACGACATGATTTTTTCTCAACATGAGGAAAACTCGACCTGAGTTTTGGTGTATGTGTAAAAAAAAAAAAAAAATTCATGTCGAGTTTGCTCATGTTGAGAAAAAAATCATGTCTAGTTTGCATCATGTGAGAAAAAAATCGCCAGTTTTTTGCTCATGTTAGAAAAAAATCATGTCCATTTGCACATGGTTGAAAAAAATCATGTCCATTTTTTTAAAACTCGGCATGATTTATTCTGGACATGAGTTATTCTGGACATGATTTTGAAACTCGGCACATAGAGTTCAAACTGGATGGCAGCGCTTTAAACCGACATATGCGAGGGTTAAACTCGATATACAGCGCATGAAACTCGCCATGATTTGATGCGGTGAGCGTGCCAGATATGCAATCATGTTTCCCAGCGAGGGCATCCAATGCATGATCCACATAGCCTATTGGCTACCTCGGTCAGACAAAGTCATCACAAGTGAGATACGGGCGACTTTCATTGCTGGGCAATACAGTTATCTCACCACGCAAATAGCAACTCGCATGTAATACTGCATCCCTTGAAATGTATTGAAGGAACTAACGCTTTTCTTTCCCAGCGGTTATCTTTCAAGTTTCAGAAATTTAAATAAGCGAGATGCGCGATATTTGGGTATTTCTGTAAAGTTATTACATGCCGACAATCCATTTGCAACCAAGTTAACTGTTTTCCACCTAATATGTTTACAACTTAAACCAGATATGGTGATTATTGGACTAAGTCACAGTGCCAGGTTTATCAAATCTTGAAATATATTAGGGTCTAGAAAGTTTTAAACTTATTAAAACTCAAATTTAGAACCACCAATTCCGCATCCTGCAATGCGTTGCACGATTCTGTAATGATTATCATCTAGTTGTGATTGATTGTAATTGTTTAAAACCATGAACAACCTAAGGGGCAATACACTTAACATATTGTGATCGAGTTTGTAAAACAATCAGTTTCTCAGACCCTGAAATAGTTGCCATCAACTGTCTGTATATTCATTTTGAATCTACGAACAAATTACATCCAATTTTCCACGTTACGAAATAACTCGGCTGTAATCTGGTAATGTGGGTTAGCCTATTGGAACTGAGAATTACGCTCGAGCGTTCGTTTCTATCTACATATCATTAAATACGTTGATACTATTATCAGCCAGTCCTTCTTTATGTCCTCGTGTCTCACATTGCAATTTTGTCAACACGTTTAATAGCCCTGGAGCTAGCCACATATTGTAACACATCTCGAAGTACAAAAGGATTTGAGTGATTAATATTGTTTGACAGACTACCGAACCCCTGAAAGTTATTCTTAAGCTCGCCGCAAGTGTAGCCTTAAGGAGAGGGGGCCAAACAAAGTTTGTACAGGGTCACTTTGTAAATGATCCAATTCATGTTTTGACAAAGCACATCCATGTTCCTGTGTCGTCACCCTAATGGTGATTCAGAAAAGTTATAGTTTGTAATATGGACAGACTACCGTTTGCAGAGTTAATTAGGCTAATAATCACTTGCAAAAATCATAAATAAGCCGGTCCCATTCTTTTCAGGTGTACGGGGTCAAATTTAAGTTACTACTCCATTTGTATAAAAATTGCTGTGCAAATTATTCGGTGGATTCATAGAATTAAAATAAGGAATATCTTTTTAGCTGTCTTAAATGCTTAGTTTCGATGTAGGGGGCACAGTAATGTCACGTCCCATTGCATTCAATGGGGAATTGATCTGTTACCCCCTCTACTTCTTAGGCAGATTTGAGACACTCAAAACTATTCCTTAATTTTATCCATCGGAGCTCGGGATCCCGATACTAATTATTCTAATTACAAAATTCCTTCGTTTGTGAGACCCCATTTTCGAGCTTAACCATTCACACTAGTAAGGGTTTTTACTATCCAGTTTACCAATGCAACCCGTGTAAAAATCTCAAATTTTTTGGAAAAAGTGGGGGCGCTGCTCAAAAATGTGCCTAATATTGCTTTAAGGTGGTCCGACTCGGTGACAGACATGGTTTACCTGTCTTCATGTTCTCTTTGATCATATTGTTTTGATTATTATATGAGATAAGAAAATAATATTATCCTGATCTGAAGAACTGCTTGACGGGCATCCGTTTTTCGTCACCGTGATTAATCAAACACGCAACTCGAAATCGATTTTGGTACCCAGTCCCGACCGCAAGTGTGAGATTTTGACCACCCTCATGCTCCTGGAGCATATGTTGTGGCAACCTTCCAGAGCGGAGCTCTTCATTATATTGATTGCTGACCACATATCGTAGCGATTTATTCGTAACTGTTATCAGGCTTAGAATTGAAAACTGATATACCAATCCTCGTTGGTCTTGTGGTTATACAGCTGACTTCATGATACAGTGGTCGCGGTTTCGAATCTTGTAGTGTCCCTTCTAAAATATAGAAAATTTTTTATTTTTTCAGGTTAGAGGGAAAAATTCTAAGTCCCAAAAAGATAAGAACAAATAATAGCTGCCTTTGAGGTTAGTGAGGGAGACCTGCTCCTGGAACATGGTGGTGGTCCAAACTACCGCGTCCGTACAACCGACCCAATGCGACTCTCGCTCAGTTCGTCGTGGCAAGTCACCATATGGGGGGAAAGTCCCGTATGGGAAAAATTAATCCCTTATAGGATTAGAGTTAGGACCTGAATCAAAATACATTTGTATTAAGTCTTATTGGCCTGAGATCCATTCATTATAGATTTTAATGTTCATAGCAATAGATAGTAATTTTCAATAACCATTGATTGGTCCCTACAATTTTAAGGATTAACCCCTCTTCTACCTGAGCCTTTATTGAACAAAACTCCCGAAAGGGGGGGGGGGCTGTTCTCACCCCCACCCTGTGATCTTCTTTCCATCGGTACCAAAATAAATACCAATATGCCCACATTACTACGTCACCATGACGTCATATGATTTGATGAAAGTCCGAACATGCGAATATAGGGTGGAAATGTAATATTTCGCACTTTTAACACTCACACACCTTATTATAATCACTAAAATCTCTCATTATATAAAAAAAGTCATTTCCCATGAAGTAGAGTCAAAATCCGCATGCAAATCTGATACTCCTAACATTTTTGGCGAAAAATTGAATTTTCCCCCATGTGTCTCTATTATAATTGACATTTTGCTAACATGTCGAACTTTATGACTCATTTTGACGTAATGCTAGCATGGTGGACTCATTTTGGTAGCAATGGAAAGAGAGGACTAAAAACAGAGCTATCTATTGGTACCAAAATTCAAGTGTATGTGACATTCCTGTGTTGTGTTAGGCATGTTTGGTACTTGTTTCCTCGCCCGAAACGGGGTGGGGTTGGTTCCACCCCCTATCCTCACTTTGGGACCACCCCTATCATACCTATACCCCGGGGAATGTTTTTTTTGGATGACAAGAGCGGAAATGTAATTACAATTACATTAAATAATTTGGCAGCCAAACAGTGGTTTTTCCAGCGGGGAAAAACCCTGAAGGGGCGGGGTGGTACCAACCTCCAC
The DNA here is from genome assembly GCA_023653785.1 of Ophioderma brevispina. NCBI lineage: Eukaryota > Metazoa > Echinodermata > Ophiuroidea > Amphilepidida > Ophiodermatidae > Ophioderma > Ophioderma brevispina. Next base: position 5,594 of record JAMKCH010048417.1, read on the forward strand.
CCCCCGCCCCCCCATTCGTGTAGAGGAGGTTAAGGACTACAAGCCACGGAGTTAACTTTTAAATCCCTGATATTTTTAGCAATTACCAAAAAACAAATACACTTACGGATTGCTGTTATTTCATATGTTTCTCCAGTTTAAATGGGGCAATCACAGGCAGCGCAAGTCCATATCGGAATCCAGATCCTCGTAGACTAGTTTGCATCTACACGGGCACGGGCAAACTTGATCCATATCTCTGCAACGCGTGACATGGTGTGTACACGCTTGTTTAGTGTCTCTGCACTTTAATCGCGTACTTTTAGGTTCCCGTCAAGTATTCCTCGTCACCAAGGTTACGCGACAGTTTTTACACTTTACGCTTCGAAAGGGCACTGTACTTCGCACTCACTGCGCCGTGAGAGATTTCCCATTCCGCGGATCTGTGATCTGCATCTCGGTGATGCGCATCGGATCTGGATCTACGCTCCGTGTAGATTGCCCAATATTGTACTTCGCGGTGTTCTCACACGCATTTTCAATTAATAAAGCATCTTAAATCACTGATATTGTTTTACATTGTTACACATGGAGTTGCCTGCAGGGGGACTGTCTAAAATACACTCATGTATATTAACTTCTCCAACCCTACGAGAATCAAACAAACCTTTTAATATGCATGATCGCTTTGTCGTCCTCTGATTTTGAATGAACCGGGGGTTTAGAATTATTATCATTAATCATTGATCCGTCTTGTTTGGCTTATATTTAGTCCGTTCGTCCTTTATAATACAATTCAGGCAACATCGGAAAGATTATTATTTCATCTTTATTAAAAATTGAGTCATTTGGCCCCCGATAATTGTCTAGAACGTGTTTCAGTTACTGTTAATAATTTCATCCTTTTGGTATTTAGAATTTTCGACGTTCATGATTAGATATAATACCTTAGGGAGGCGTCATTATTTACGCCCGAGAGGGATTTGAGAGGGAATCGGAGGAAACTATTGTGAACTGGTGGGAGAGGCGGTTCATGCAAATTTTCATCACTCGACAAGAGGGATCCGAGTCTTTTAAAAAATAGTCAAAATAAGGGAATGCGAATTTTTCGAGGGGAAAAGCGAAGCCAGAAATGAGTTTTCGCCACCAAAAAAGTGGAATTCCTTCATCCCCTGGCGTAACTAATGACTGCTCCCTTACATATTCAATTGACACCGACTAAAATTTCAGACTGAACACTCTTCTAGGGTGATCCTCACAAGTCATCATAATGCTTGTGGTGGCGTGTCCATATATGAGTCACGCAGGGGTTAGCTGTTTTGCTGGCTGGCGTCGATCCATGATACGAAGCTCCTAACATGGACCTGCTTAGGGGTTTACCACGATGATCTATTAAAATCTCAATTCCCAATTCCCTTGTCACAGTTAAGTAGCTTTCATTCACCATGTATTTAGAAATATGGTAGACGTTTCATATAGAAGTCCCCATGGATGCAAATGAGGTTTTACATTCATTATTCCGTCAAGCGCTACTCACATCGTCATACAGCGCATGACGGAATCAATTGTAATGTCAATGTATGTACAAGTACACCCCACTGACTCGTGTCCTTGGTGGATGAGCATTATTGACTCTGTATTCAAACTGCTGCATGTAGTGTACAGTTGTGACTCTCTATACACGGGATCGACCTCCCCCTATTCAGATTCATGTTTTGCCCCATCCATCTGACACCATGGAGGGAGTGGGATCTGATTTTAATCAATACCTGGTATACAGATGCAAATCCAGAATTGCCTATCTGGATAAATCCCGCAAGTGGTCCCACCGTATTCGAACCCGGAAATTTGGTAATTTTTGCACCACATGCAGCACCCTAACCACTAGATCACGCTCCCACCGTATTCTGCCACTTCGAAACAGATACCGACATCCATAAAGATCTTATGCGATTATATTACAATAATAATATAAAAAGTAAAAAAAAAAAAAAAAAAAAAAAAATGCAAATGTATTTTTATCTACAAATATATCAACAATAAAAAATGCCCAACTTAATTTTTGAATACCCATAAATAACAGAAATGTTGGAAATGAGTATGTAATTTTAATATCACATTTTAATACAAATAAAGTCTAATTAGGCAAATAAATTTTGCAGAGCATATAAATGTCAAGTACAAACAAATGCATTTGAATATCAAATTTGAAAACCATAAAATAAATGTGTAAAGTTGTTTGTGTTTGTTTTTGTTTTGTAACTTGAGAAACCGAAAATGGGATCCCCACTCTCTTTTTGACAAGAAGCTGTAATGTTAACGTGTTTTTGTGGAGCCTATATATTGCAGGATATGATCAAACAATCAAGAAGAAATAATCCCCCAATATGTTAGAATAAGTGCATTCTCATACATTGATGTAAATGATGTAACTAGGTGGCCAATGCGTATAAATGGCTTCGTTCTTGATGAGAAGTTTTTGCCATCCTTTTACTGCAAATAGATACCTGTAAAAAATAAGTGAACTTTACAGTAAAATGCTGTATTTCCAATTATCAGTTCAAATCCTGTCATTTTTTTTAAAATTTTTATGTTAAATTTTCAGGCTTCTATACTAAATTTTCAACTGTGGTTCTTATTCAAATTTTAAAGATTATAAACATCATTAATCAACTATTATGATAGGGGGGGGGGGGGTTGTCCAATTGTGCGAAAAGTACACTAAAAATATCTCAAATTTTTACAGTATGATTCGGGCGTCCATCCTGGCCCACAAAGTTGTCAAAATGCAAATTTTTACAGTTTTTTAACGTATATTTCTACACAAACTGTACATTTGCAGTTTCCAACATATGGACAGGTTTTACTAAGGGAGCGTGCATTATTTATGCCAGTGGGGGAATGGAGGATTTTCAAACTTTTTTTCGGCAAAATTTTTTGCGTTCCCCCCTCGCGTCCCGTTCAAAAATTTCACAGCTCCCCTTGATCATGCTGATTTCCCCCATTTAAAAGTTCTGTTCCCCTCTCTCTCGTGTGATGAAAAAATTTCACGTTTCCCTTCCCCCCTCTCCTCTACAAAAAGTTGTTCGGATTCCCCCTCATCCTCCATCTCCCCCGGCATAATAAGGGAACCCCTCCCTAAGTTGGGGGTGGCCGGTGGTCGTCAGGGCTCTTCTCCCAACACATTCCCCAGGTCTAACGCACTTACAATGCAATTTCTTCAAGTGTTTAATTAATCTTTTAAACAAGTATAATATAATTTTACGCAGTCTAGATTAAGAAAGCGTTTCGGATGGGATCTGTAATTTTAAGGACGCTGTTATTGTTTTTAATTATTATTTAGCATGTAATTACGTTTCTTTCTGACGTTCCAAATTCTTGACCAATTCGTTTTGGATCACACAAATAACTGTGTTGTCATGCGAGATTCAGATCAATTTGTGCGCTACCATTTCTCACATTTCTTCTTTCTTATTTCTTTCTTTGCTTTTAAAGGATATTCCGCTTCCGACCTTGGTAATGACTAGATACCGTCACCAATTTAAAATGTGGAAATCAGAAAAGTGAAACTGATTGTTGCTATGTAACCAAAACGACCCCTGTGCGTGCGGCACACCTAATGATTGCTTCTCTTAGTTTAAGGAATAAATTATTATTTTCTCAGACAATGGCCTCTTGCCGTTTCTTTGATCATTTGTGGCGCGAGAGCTGAGGGCAGAAGATGAAATTTCAGGCGGTGTGCGACAGAATTTCTTGATTCGTAGATGCCGGGACCCTCTATGTTAATTTAGCAAGCTGTTACACATAGACGTCTATTTGGCAAATTCAATTTTAATTGCTTAATCAAATTTTCGACATCCAAATGTTTTACGGCATTCAATGAACACAAAATCCAGAAATATCTATTTTATGGTATCTTCGTCAACTCAAAGGTCGAACTACCCTTTACAACACACAGAAATGAGCCTCGTGTGGCACAAATGATCTAAATGTTATATAATAACACTGCTTTAATGATTTTTAATCAGATTGGTTCAAGAATTTGGTATATGTCCAACAACACAAATTACAATTCAAGATTGATACACAACAATGTTCATTTTAGTCCATACAGTTAATTTATGTTCCCAACCAAATAAAGCGTTGCCAGTTCAATGATGAAAAGGTCCTCACAAGCGAAGATCCACATGACGCATCAGAAATATTATCCACGGAACATTCCATGGCAGCGTCTCAGTCCTGAAGATACTTTTGTCCACAGTTTTTGCAAGACGACAAGGTTCAAAAGTTCTCGAGACACTAATCTTCTGCAATACAATCCAGGTATTCTACCACAATCAGTCTGCCTCTAATGTCCTCATTTAGGACCACAACTTGAATCCCTTTTTATATTCAAAACTGAAGCTCTTTTTTGGCTTAAAGAGAACGACAAGCAGACAGTTTTTCGTTTTCAAGCTCCGGTGGCATTCAACATATTATAAAACCTGGCACTAATTTGATGCACAAATCTACCATTAGTGCAGATCAATAATAGCTATAACTTAATACTGTCCATGTATAGCTCCTGGGTTATTACTGCTGGCAAAATTTGTTACTCTCCATACTCTCTCCATATATAAGGATTCAACACAACTAGTATTTCCCAATTCTTAAAATAGACGTTACTACATCATCATCATAAAACAATAACCTGTGCTATCCAATGGGATTTCACCACATAAATTAATGCATCTCTCTTTTGCATCATCTACATGGGGTGCGGGACTCGCAAAAAAGTGGACCTTTTTGTAAAATGGACCACCTAAAATGGTCCCTTTTTTGGACTTTTTGACATCTCATCACCCAAAAATGGACTTTTCTTGTAAGAAATTCTCTAATTTTGGGCCTTTTTTATCACAAAATTCAGCGTTTTTTTTTTATTGAGTTTGGTCCATTTTTGAAATTTAGGGGTGAGACCCCCCCCCCCCCACGGTACTGGCTCATCAAATAGTGGTTAATAAGTGCCGATACTTGGCACTTAGTGGCCCTGTTTAAGACCACAAACCGGAATTATTTGAAGTCCAATAGCATATTTGTATCTTCAAACTTCAACCATGACTGGTAGCATAATTTGATTAAACATGAACAATTATGTGACTTAAGTTCCTACTACACGTTAAAAATATTGCAAATTTTATAATACGGGCATCCATTCTGGCCAACAAAATTGAAATGTTTTGTGCTGATTTATAATGTAGAAGCCCAAAGACGTTGTACCTCAACTTAAAATAAACACAAAATTAAAAAAAATACAACAAAATTAAACAAAAAATCGAGAGGAAAATAATAATACAAAAAAATATCAAATTAAAATAAATAACCAAATATTAAATTAAAAAAAAGCACACACACCAACAAAAAATTTCCAAGTACAAAAAGAACAGAATTTCTGTCTATCCATTAGGATATAGCATATTATCTTACGAAAATGATCATAAGTTGAACTTTGCGTAATAACATGGAACAGCTAATGTATGAGCGATTACACGTTCACGGCGCTCTTTCCCCCTGGCTAATTTCATATTGGAATGGGCGTTTTTTGAATTGGGATCTATATATTATTTTATTTCTTCTAATTTACAAAATCTTCATAATGGGCGAACACATAGAGAATTCAGCTTTAAAAACCATTTTACAGTAGGTCTTTTGTCAAAAGACGTCTCTCAAAATTTTGTCCATCCACTAGCCTCCGGCCATGTCCCCTTACTTCCCGCCACTTCCTCTATGTGAATTTGACGTGGGGTAAGTGGGACAACTGTACAGCCTAATTCATTCGCTTATTTGCATTTATTGACAGAATTTAGTCATTTTTTGCAACTTGCTTGATAAAAAACATTATGTTATGGTAGATTAAAATAGAAATTTTTCTCCACCTTGTCAGCAAAAATATTTAAAATTTTTTAGGCATTGACATGACCCTTATGGAGATTATGGGGGGAACTCCCAAAAGTGGCTTATTTTATGAGTTTAATAGTCCCACCCTACATACACCGACATCATACATCAATGGAAAGCTTATATTATGGCTACTTTCAGATTAGGCCATGAGTTGAAATTGCCAATTTGGGCCGAAGGTGGTTTTTGGGGGCATTTTAGGCCAAAAACCACATTTTTGGGGGGCAAAAAAAAATGATTTTGAGATATTGGTATTTTTGATATCTATTTCAATAAACATAAAAAAAAAATGCCCCAATCTAATGTAAACAGGTTTCAAACATATATTGCTCCAGACGCTTTTGATAATATTGCGGTGGGTCCCTGAAGCCCACATTAGCTTTCTAAGTTTTGTAAAATATACATAAAGTATAGGCGCATATTGGATGAATATATGAGTTTTTCCTCAAATTCATGTTTTTAAACAAAATTAAAACCTGAAAAATAGTTAAACTTTAGGGTAAGCATTCAAAACATGCATATTTTTTAATTTCTCCAAATGGGAGCTGAAAATATATTAGATATCATTTGGCATTCAGATTAGGTTTATGATGTGGAACTTTCCCTAATTTGGCCAAGGTGGTTTTGGGGTCTTTAGGCCAAAACATACATTTTTGGGGAAAAAAATGATTTTTGAAATATTGGTATTTTTGACATCTATATTACATGCCCCTCTAGGTAAACAGGTTTTCAACCTAATAAATTGCCATCCGAACCAGAAGCTTACATAACTTCTAAAGTTTGTAATATACATAAGTATAGCGATATTGGTGAAAAATATACGTTTTCCTCAAATTCATGTTTCTAAAATCTATCTAAACCTGAAAAATAGTTGATCTTTGTAGTTAGGCATTCAAAACGTTTTGTGTTTATGCTCTAAATTGAGCTAAAACTAATTGAGCTACCATTGGCATTCAGATTTAGGTAGATGTGGAACTGCCAATATGGACTAAAGGGTGATTTTGGTGGGTAATTTTAAGGAGCAAAAACAATCCATTTTTTTTTTAATTATATTTAAATATGCATTGATTTTTGGAGAATTGATATTTTTGACATCTCTATACATGTAACATATTATAACAATTTAAGTAGGTTTCAGACTATTTTGTGTCCCAGAAGCTCACTATAAACTTCTAAAGTTTACGAAATACAGTAAGTATACTCGATATTGAATGAAAATATACCGTTTTTTTTCTCAAATTGAGGTTCTAACAGCTGAATGTCGTTTAACTTTTAGCTACCATTCAAACATACATTTTTTTGCTCTAACTTTAAGCTGAAACTACTGAAAATCCATTAACCATTGGCATTCAGTTTATATAGGTATTATGTTGACATGGCAAATTGGGCCAATTTAGTCAAAAACTTGCGTTTCTTCCTGGGCAACAATATGATTTTTGAGATAATGTTATCCTATGTAAGTAGATTTTAGAACAATGTCATACCTCAGCAGCTAAAAAAGGCCCCATGTCACTGAGGAAAGTGGTAATCGCAATCAGTCTATGCAAATCTAAAGATACATTATGAAGAGAAGAGTGTGATTCTTGAAATTTTATGCGATTTTGAAGATGATCTTGTGAATGTCATTCATTCTCCAAATGAAGACCTGAGCGCAGAAAGTACTTAAGTCCATATTTCATGTTTATGCGTTTACAGTCCTTTAAAAACGTTAAAATATTTAAAGTAATTTAAGTGGAAAGAGAATAACAAATTTAACTTTAGCATGGTTATAGGACACCTAACTTGGATGATATTTGTAGAAAAAATGGTGCTGCGGGCAATTGATTACGAGATAAATCATATATCGATTTGGACTTAAGTACTTTTCCGCTCAAATTGGAGTAATAAAAAGTTTTGATGCTAAAAAAACATCCCATAATTGGTCTTGGTAAGTGGTCGCTGAGAAAAGTGCGGGCGTACACATTATCCTAACCCTCGTTACAAATGGGTGGTTTAACCAGGGAAAGTTGATGCGGGCAATTGATTACGTACGAGATAATTCAATAATCGATTTTTGGACTTTAGTACTTCTTGCGCTCAAATGGAAATGGCTTTGTTTTATTGCTAAAAAAGAAAAAAATCCCCCCCCCGGTTTTTAATATTTTTCCTTAAAAAGTGGCAAAACAAAACAACAAACAATAATTTTTTTATACAATTGTTTTTTAAAATCACCATATTTTTATCTTGACATCCTTACACTCATTAGATTATCACCGTTGAGTTGTACGTTGCTATTATATCCACTGTTGCTATGTGTGGACTTAAGTACTTTTTGGCCTCAAATTGGCGTTATTTGCCAAAAGCCTCCCCCTAAAAGTGGTTAATAAAACATTTTTTTTTTTTGAAACAAAAACATACCTTACTAGATTTCCATGACCCTTAAGGAACTCAAAACCATGATCACTCAATTTGGCCAAATGTTGAGTTTACGTACTTTTTGCGCTCGGGTCTTACATTCCTCCAAATTCCTCCAAGATTTTTTTTAATAATTTCTCAAGACTTAATAAACCCTCTGTGATTTTAAGAAATCCGTGCAATTTTATACAAAATTCTTATGCGATTGGACAAGTTTCTTTCTTGCGAGTTTTATGGAAACTGTGTGCGATTCACAAAATCTTATGCGATTTTACCAGAACTTGTGTCATTTTAAGAATCTTGTGCGATTTAATACCTATTCTGTTCAATTTAAGAAAATCATTGGCGAGTCTAAACTGTTATTGGCAGTTTGATTGAATTTGTGATTTAAGAAATAACGGTGATTTTTACGTTTATCCTTATAAAATGTAGTGCGATTTTACAAAATTTGTATGCTTTATGCTTTTGCAAAATAATGGCACAATACTTTTAAAAATTTTGGTCATTTTGGCATTTCCCCCTTTAACCCGCGACTTAGACATCCACTGGATAAAATGCCACAACATACATACATTTAATTTATGATAACTGAATGGCTGTAACAAAATATAATATTGTACAACTTGAATCAAAATCTGTGGACGTAGAAAGTGTTATAGTTTCCTTTACCTTGTCGTTGTGTTAGGTTTCTGGCAGTACTGTACTTTTGTGCATGATATTTCCCATGACTTATTTGTCCATATTCCATGCCGGTGTGAAAGGAGATATGGTCCGGTAGACCATATTCCGGGCTCTAGGACGACAACGGAATAAAAGCGTTTAAACTAATGTTGCGTGAAGATCAACCTGAATCGATTGCCCTATTGTTCACTACATTGTTCCCGGACTGTGAGCCCGGCGACAATATCTCCTGTCACACCGGTTTTGGCTTGCAAACTTCCATGCCGTCTTCCATAAAACTTTAAAAGTGAATATCATTAATTCAAATATCTAATGCATGTTGGAGACCTTGATGAGTAACTTTGCTAACCTAACACCCGCCCATAAACAGGATTATTTTAGGGGCGACTTTTTCAAAATGGCTTCCCCCAAATTTCCCCTCAGGGCGGGTGGATTTGGCAAAAGTGGACTTTTTTACCAAAATTTGAACCCTTTGGGGGAAAAACTAAATATTAATTTTGGCAAAAAAGAAACACCTCATATTTCGCTCCGCTCGCAAAATCTGTTTTTTGCTTTTGAGCTCTTTTAGTGTTTTGCCTTTTCATACTGTTTTGTTCATATTTTCGTCCTTGTTTTTGTCATATTGTCTTTCAAAAATTAACTGTTGTTTGGAAAACTACATCATCATGTTTTGGCATGCTTGCACATCAACCTTGTTACCTAAGTAGAACGCTCATGTCCTAATGATACAGGAAAAGAGCTTCATTTCCATGCAAAGATTCCTGTTAGACAAATGTTATGTAAATCTTGTCTTTAAATGATGTCGAAGATGATTCATTTAAGCTGAAATCGCCTTTTGAAGATCTTCATTCAAATAACTTAAGTAGGTTTATAACATAACTTTGTTTTAAAAACTCCTCGAAATCACAAATTGGGATCAGTCATGAAGACCACTCACCCACTACAGCCTATTCAAGGTTTCTCACTAAATTTATTGATTTATTAATCGTTCTTTTCCTGTTCGGCGTAAACGCATCCAACCCCTAGTGCTAAAGATACCCCCCATAGGCCGGATAACTTAAGGCCATTCTCAAGTCAATACATAGAAAGGAAACATTTAGCAATATAGATCACTCAGACTGCCTCTGACAAAGTTGCCCTGTCGATGTATAAGAACAAGCTGACCTCTATCATTCGAGCATCTAAGAACGTTACTACTGTAACTTGCTTGATGTCGCACAAATGCAATCTTAAAAAGACCGGGGTGTATTGAATGATCTTTTGGGTAACAAAAGAGCAGCCTTTGCCCGATTCCTTTGTTAAATGGCTCGTTATTTCTGATTCGCAACAAATCGCTGAAGGTCTAAATGACTTTTTGGTAATATGGTCCAAATTTGGCAATCCATATCCCACTTACCATACAAATTTTAATGGGGAAAAAATTCCTTGCCTCAGTTTCCCGCTCCATACACTCACTATGTCGTTTCGCCAACGAGTTTCTGAAATCGTTTGATATTTGTTCATCATTCAAATCTGGAACTAGTAGTGGGTTTGATGATATTAAGCCTGACATTGTCAAAACTGTAAGTGGATTTGATTAAAACCCGTTAATGTCTATATTTAATTTATCGATATTTTCGGGTTGTACGCAGAGACCTTAAGTTGGCACGCGTTGTTCCTATCATATAAATCTGGTGACTCTGCTTTGATTAATAATTATCGCCCTATTTCTGTTTTGCCTGTGTTCTCGAAAATATTTGAATGTAATTATCTAAAGGTTATATAACTTTCTTGAACGCTTTAATATGCGTCATAATGGGGACAATTTGGTTTTAGGAAGAAACACTCATCCTACATGGCGCTTGAATGCTTATGACAAGATTGTTACAGACTTGGATAAAGGTCTACATACCGTGGGTATCTTTTTGGACTCTCAACGGCCTTCGGCACAATAGATCACAATATCCTGCTTGCTAAATTATAGCATTAAATGGTGGCATAGGAAGATCCGTTTGAGTGTTCAAAAGTTACCCTTGGGGAGGAGGGGAGGGTTGGGTTACAATAGATCACAGTATGTTGTTTTCAATGGGCACAAATCTGCTTTCATACCGTCAAATGTGGCATGCCACAGGGTTCTGTGTTTAGGCCCTTACTTTTTTATTATTTTCTTAAACGATTATTGGCTTTTCCCTCCTCTAAAAAACTCACATTTGTAACGTATCGATGACACTAATGCTATTGTTTCACATGCAAAACTCCCAGAATTATAAATCTGTCAACCACGAGTTGGCAAAATCTTCTGTATGTTTCAAAAGCTAATACGATTGTCCTTAAATATAGATTAAACCAATACATTATTTTTAAATCGTTATACTATCGTGGTATAATATTTCAACATATCCGTCGTGGTCAGACATGTGTTCGAATCTGATTTTTTGGTCCAAGTGGATTTAATAGTTGATTCTGGTTGCATTTTTATGTACTCTTTATTGTACCCAAAAATAAAGTGAAACTACATCTCCTAACCCAAATAGCCGCAGTCGAATAACCAACGCATATTGTGATAAACGGTTTCACAAACAATCGAATACGTATCGATTAGCTTTGGGCGCTGTCCAATCTCTCAAAGCACACATAAATTGCTAACGAATACGTATTCGTTGGGACAAAGATTGCTACTTCATTCAGTGATCAAAATCGATGAATAGGTCTAATCAAGAAATTAAGGAAGCGTGAATTTATCTTCTATACTCATGAGGGATTGTTCATGTTATTTCAGCATTTTATTTTGTGTTTTAATTATGTTACTTGTACTTATTGAAACCTATGGTCTGTACGTCGTGAAAAAGAATTATCGCCAGTTTTGTAGTTTTACATTTGTACAAATACAACAACACCAATTTATATTTTTGGGGTGGGGGGGGCATAGTGACCATTTAACTCCTCGTATTACCACAGGGGAGGCGTTAACCACCCCAGGTAAACTTTCCCTCGTGCACAAAACGTTAAAAACATTCGTTAAGTCTTCCATATAATTATTTCCAACTCCTTCGCTAATTTGGGGCGAAACAACTTGAATGTGCAACCCTCACCGGGGTAGCGTCCCGAAGTCACTTGGTGGTAGTGGTTCTACTCTACCTCTACGATACCCATTATTGAAAATGCATGATTTCGATTGGTTCCAGTTTCCTTCCCATTATCTGCAATAATGGAGCCGCTAATAATATGCATTTTCTTATCATCTTATTTTCATTATGCACATACAAACTACACATATAAGGCATATTAACTTAAGACCTATACAAACAAACAAACAAAATAAAATCAAGTTTTTTAGTTAATAGAATAGAAATTTGTAGTAGTCATCTATGGGCTCCTATGTATCCTCGGGGTCGGGAACAAATAAAAATCATTAGTGTTTTCCGACCTCGAGGACAAAAAAAAATTATTCGCCTATAAATGATACTGCATTACCGGTTAAAAAAAAACCCTTTGTATTATTTCATTTGTTTAAATATTGTTCACCTGTATGGCCTCTATAAACATGCCGAAAATTATATGTTGATAAAAACTATAATGTCCATATCATTTTGGGCCAAAACCCGCAATGAAAATCCAATATTCCTGCCTTTTTTATGCAAAATTTCAGCATTTTTTTTTCATTTTATACTCTGACTGTGTGTCTGTGGAAATGACCACTTTTGCCGACTTGTGAACTTTGACGTCATTGTCACGCCATACTAGATTATGTTGGAAGCAGTATAAAACGGTGGACCAATGCTATCAACGGTATACCAACATCGAAATCATCTATTGTTTTATATAATGAATTCTCGGTGTTTAACACCCCAACCCTTAGTAAAACGTGTTACAAAAACTTGTACACAATATTGCGAAGTTTGATTTTCTTTAGATGTTAACTTTGATATTCTGCAAACTAAATAGTCGAAATATACATCAGTAAAAAAACTAAACTCGCCTTCAGGAACAAATTGGATTATTTCCTTTTCTTCTGTGGGAAGGTGTTTGTATAAGCGTTATTGCCCTCTAAATGTTTAGATTATTTCGATTTTTTGAGTATATTACCATTTAATTGTTAATGTCGTTCAAGTTTGGTATTATTTTAAGCGTGTACATTGCTTTAAGATAGGACTATATATGTAATGAGAAATTTAAGAAAACGAGAAAATGACCACTTTTATCCTCCAAATATTTTGAGTTATGAAACATCCAGTTTACAATTTTAAATATTTTCTGAGCTCAATTTTTGACAGTTCTAGCCAATATTTAGTGTGTGTTACAACATGCATACTTTTAATTAATTTTTATATAACATCACTACAATGTTTGTGTTCCTTCTAACGTAATTTACTCTTGAAATTTATGTTTTTTTCTGCAAAAATGAAGTTTAAAACATATTGGCGACTATTAAAGATATAATTTGAAGAGCCAACTTTGTAAGGGGGTTGTAATTTCTGAATTCGTCGGTCATCGTGGTCAGTCTACGCTATAATTTACAACGAACGATAATGCAACAGTGGATGTTTCCACTTTAAAAAAAAAAACCGCTTATGGAAGCGTTTGTATACAAATTTGCAATGTTCGTAACAAAACACATGCAAATAGACATCGTCATCATCGTCGTCGTCTTCATCATCATTAGACATCGCATCGTCGTCAATCGTCGTCGTCACACATCATCATCATCATCATCATCATCATGCATCACATCATCATCATCATCCATCATCTTCATCATCACATCATCATCATCATCATCATCATCATCATCATCATCATCATCATCGATCAGTAGCATCATTGTCGTCGTCAAGCTCGATGTTTCCTTATTTCATCGTTAATTGCCCCATCAATCATCAACCGCCATCGTATTCTTATCATCGTGGCAATCGTCCGGCATCATCATTTTAAAATAGTAAAAACCTGTAGCTATCGTAATCTCACCATACCAGACATTAAAATCCAGCAACGGTTTCAATGCATCGAAAAGTATTCGAATCCTTAGAGCACAGCGAAATAAACATTTGGGGTTTGGACAAACATCGAACCACATTCAGTTACCATTTTGGATAAGAAAACAGTTGTTTCTTGGTATTTTATACTGCCGTCAGTTAGTAACCATTCATGTCTTTAACAGACACCACTTAAAATAGCCATTTCCTTTTATTTTCATTTAATTACAACCACCCCATTCATAAGTAACTCAAACTTCAAACGCCGTTTCTCTCAGAACTATCATTTCAATGCTGATTGACACTATGTCCTGACCACGACGATATGTATTGATGGTGTGGAGATTTCTAGAGTTTCAACACACAATTTCTCGGTGTTAATTTTGATGATTCCCTTACTTTGTCAAAACACACCTCTAACGTTGTTAATATCTTATCAAATATTGTGGGATTCTGTATCGGCTAATGAGATTTTCTCACTTCCGAAAGCTTATTCTGTTGTATAACACTCTGGCCTGGTGCTTCCGCACTTATCGTCTTGTTAACCTTATATGGGTGATTTTAATACACACTCGCATTTAATTCATCGCAAACAGAAAAAAATCATGCGTCATGTTCATTCACACTGGCCTTGCACCTACCCCACCTTTTTTAAGAGTTTAAAACCGTAACTATTTTAATATTCATAAATGATCCTTGGTTTATTTCATGTATACCATACTTGGTAACAATCTCCCTAACAATTTTACAAGTTACTTTACTATAAATAGAAACTTTCATAGGTTACCCCACTCGCATTTCTTTACAGGTTTTTTTTTTTTTTTTTTTTTTTTACTGTCCAACAACTTTAGGTATGATGTCGCAAGAACTCAATCAGGAAGACAAGGTCCTCTGCACTGGAATAACATCAATCCTGAGCTTAAAAAACGCAAAAGTCTGCTAAAACATTTTCAAGAAAAATTATAAGATTATCTCTTACACTTTACCGTAAACTTTTATCTTTTTACATTATTCAATTAAGTATTTAAGTATTATCATTTATTTGCATCATCATTGCCAAATTAGTGTTTCCCGGCACACATGTTTGTTGGTCTGTATTGTACTTTCTTTGTTCGTTCTGCTGTTGTAATTTGTCTTGCACTTAATAAGAATTTAGATAAAGTCAAGGTATTTATATTTGTAACATTTACTGGGTGACCTTATGTTTCGGCTTTGCTCATTTTTGGTCTCCCCACCATTGTATTTTCATGTATTACTTTTTTATCTGGGAACTCAATAAATTGAAATTGAAATTGAATAAAAAATGATTGTAATTTTTTGAGATTTGGCATGGATGTTATGTCCGCTAATGGGCATTTCTTTTCTGAAATCCAGTTTAAAAAAACCGCCATATTATATATAATCATAGACTCCCTGATCTAATGGTATAGGAAACGGCCCGCTACTTTCTTCTCGGGTACAAAAATTACAGCATCCTTCATCCATCAGTCACTTCAAAATGATTGTATAAGAACAACAAATGCTTCAAGGCCACCCAAAATTGGACAAAAAGTATAATAATTGCAAAAAATATAATTGACATATTGCGGCCCAATTTGTGCATGGAAGCTAATATATCAATAAATATTGACAAAAAGTATTACTTTTTTGTTAATGGATGATATATTTGAGACACAGGGGTATAGAGTTGTACGACATAAATTTGTATTTATCGGGTGCGACAAACGTATTGACTCTTGCATTTATCAATGGGGGGGAAGGTGGAAGAAATTTCCTTCCTCAATACTTCGCTTCGAAATTTTTTCTCATTTTTTTTTATTGTTCCACCTCTTACATTTAGTGAATGCCTTTTAACATGTTTCTCTTACCCCTGCCTGATAAAACTAGATCCCACTATATACAACTAGTTACATTGAGATACACTGAGAAATTAAAGCTACTAATGACAATTGGTTAAAATTAATCAGAATTTCAATTGTGATTGACATATTAACCATTTCAATCTTTCTGGTACATCTATATTGTAGCAACTTTACAAGAATATGGGAAAATGAACGAACATGCAGGAAGGGCATGCAAGATGCAAAGGTGCGGCAGCCAACCAAATCACAGACAGGCCAATACATAAAAATGCATCAAATTTTGCTCATTTTCAACACAGTCATTTTTGACTTACATAAGAAAATGTCACAAAAAGATCGAGATAGAGATAGAAAAAATTCATGGAAAAAAAAAAGCGATCCCAAATCGATATTTTTAAACCTATAATTGACAGTCAAATATGGTTTGCAACTGTTGACTATACCATTTGGCCCAATATGAACCAAAACTACCTTACACAGTTTGTATACATTTTAGTTATCGATCATGTAATATATAATCAGAGTAATATTTTCTCGCACTATTATTTAGGGAAGATGTATTTAACATCGTATAAAAATACCTCTCTCACAATCATCTGTAACAAAAGGATTCACATACATGGTCCTGGAAGGGGGGGGGGTCAATTACATATGAAAGGGATATCCATGCAAGACCAAAGAAACATGTAAACGGGTTTTTTTCAAGATTGTGCACGATACATAAGTTTTGTATCGTATTCGGTCATATTTCTGTTGCAAGTAGTAAGCTATTCAGTACATCCTACGCAGACAACATTTCATAAAAGCAATGTACCAAGAACCAATATTTATGCATTTGTCAAATATTGCCAATATGTTAGAGAGGTAGAATTTACACGTGCCTAATATGGACATTTGAAAAAAGGTTAACTTAAGTTTTACTTTCAAATAGCTTTCAAAACATGATTTAGAAACAAACAAAATTCAAGTCAATATCACCTATTACTTACTTTGTATTTTGTACTCTTAAAAAGCTTATTTTGATGAGGTCTAAGGCATGATAAGTTTTAAAATTTACTAACATAGAAAAGCATGTTACCCTTATCTCACCAAAATTTTGTTTTGACTAAAATGCCCCTAAAATACTTCAGTCCATCTTGAAATGTGTAATCTACTAAACTGAATGTTATTGCTAGTATTTATAGCTAAATTTCGAAATAAACTGAATGTTGAATGACTTAGACTAACGTTTAGCTTCTTATTCAGGTTTTGGGAATAAAAATTTGAGAAAAATCCCACATTTTCGCTCATATTTATATACTACTATATATTTTGGCAACTTTGAGATTTATTGAGCTTCTGGGACACAAGTTCTGAAACCTACCTGACTTGATGGGGCAATTTTATAAAATGTGTCCAAAATACCATATCTCAAAAATCATTTTACACCAAAAATCTATGTTTGACTAAATGAACCAAAATCACTTTGGCTCATATGGCAGTTCCACATCACCGTAATGTGAATGCAATGGTAGCTCAAGTTTTTCAATTCAATTTAAGAAATAAAACACAGACGTTTGAAGCCTAAGCTAAAAGTTAACTTTTTTTCAGTGGTTGAAACATCAATTTGAGAAAAAAACGTGTATTTCAGCCAATATCCCATCACTTACCTGATTTTTGTAAACTTTTGGAGTTATTGTGAGCTTTGGACCAATATAGTTCTGAAAACTTCTTACATAGATGGGTCATGTTACACTAATGCGTCAAAAATTATCAATTATCTCAAAAATCATTTTACAACAAAAAGTATGTTTGACTAAATACCCCAAATCACCCTTTGGCTCATATTGGCAGTACCACATCATACCTAATCCGAATGCAATGGTAGATCAAGTATTTAATCTCAATTAGAGATAAACAACAGACGTTTTTGGGGTAAGCTAAAAGTTTAACTATTTTTCAGGTGTTAGAAACATCAATTTGAGAAAACGTGTATTTTCAGCAAATATCGCCTATACTTACTGTAATATTTTGTAAACTTATAAGCTTTTGTGCTCTTTTGAGCAAATATAGTCCTGAACCTACTTACATAGATGATGCATGTTATATAGCTGTCAAAATACCCATACTTAAAAATCATTTTTTTTTGTTTGCCCAAAATGTATGTTTTTGGCTACAATGCCCCAAAAACCACCTTCGCCCACATGGCAATTTACAATCATGCATCAATCTGAAAGTAACATAATAACTTTCCATTAATGTATGATGTAGGTTTATGTAGGGGGACTATTAAATCGACTTAATTGTTGATGCTGCACTCTCCTATTAATTCAGAAGAATTCACTCAAATTTTTTTTTGCAACAAATTTACGGTCGAAAGACCGTATCAAATCCATTTTTGAGTTGGAAAGTAAAGTAGAACATATCTACGTAGATTTGTTTGGACGCGCAGTATCCAGGTCAGCAGATTTTGTTATTTTTTTTTTTTGTCCTCAGCAATCGTCGTGCCTATAGTTTTTTATTTTTTTTCTCTCTCGGCACAAATCAGTGCTTTTAAAAAGCAACAAAAAAAAGTGGCAGAATCACTAGTGAGGCAAAATAAGGAACGCCAGACAGTAATATGTGAGCACAGAGAGTGCCAGCAAAATCAGAATCCTATTACCGTTGGCTCACTTTTCCAAAATGCTCAAAAAACAAGACAAAACCCACACACCAAAACAGCACAAAACAAAAACACAGAGCACAAAGAACACGCACATGCATACAACAAAAACCATAAGCACATACACGATGTTTTGTACCAAGCTTAAAAATTACAGCTATATCCAAAAGAACAAAAAAGTACCAGAAAAAAAATAATAATAATCATCATCATTGAAAGAAAAATTCTTAAAATGTTTGTTCCTATCATTCTTTTGTGCAATTCCTGTACTCAGTTTTAAATTTTCATTTTAACCAAATTAAGGAAAGCCTGAAAGTTGGGATTCATTTTTTGAAACTTACCATCTTTGATATAAAAGTTTAAGATAGAGAAGAGGTAATTATCAGGTGGCATCTGAGTAGATCTTCATCTATCCCAAAACATTTTTTGAAATTTGGAAATGCAAGCATTTCAATCATTTTTAAAACCTACTGTAAATAAATCTACATAGATTATCCACAAATGAAGGATAATTTCACACTCACAAATAAATGAACAAGGGATTCAACAGAATGATTACAGAAAAAACAATTAAGAAACTACTACTCTACACTACTCTACCCACTCTTATGAAGGAATTTGTTTGTGCAAATGCCCATGAACACATTTGAAATAAAAAGATCTCAGCTGTGTTTCAATGGTGCACTTGAAGTTACACTCAGGTTGAGTGACCAATCAATATCACCCCCACATCCAGTTTTTCGTTACCAATACATTTCAGTGTCAACTGGGCTATCGAGAACCTTTAATATACCATAAGAATGTCTAGACACTCTTAGGCTCTTGCAACAACCTATAAAAACCTTTGCCAAAAAATCTTCTAAACAATTATTTGCTTAGGATTATAAACCAATCTCTTGAATCCTTCATGAGCGAATTATACTTGCGCCTATCTTTAATAGAGATATCCATATCAATCACTAAATCCATCAAAAGTTTTGAAAAGTTATAAACCTTCTATCCAAATCAGAGAGATAAGATATGCCAAGATCCTAACCAATCAGATATAAAAGAATTGCCTTAGTTTTAAGTCTAATATTATTATTAAAACCAGATAGGATCCTGAAGAAAATAATTTCCCATATCCCAAATTCTCCTAATTTTGTCTCTATATAAATACCGAATTTGTATGGTCTCAGCAAAGCTGGGACCGTTTTTAGACAATTGAGGAACACAAGTTGGGGCACAAGTTTTCAAAAGAATTGTAATATCCTGGTGAAACTTTGAAAGGACATTAATAGCCATGATACGTTTTCGTGATTTAACATCTTTTTTCGTGCTCCAGCCTGGGGATCACTTACTTCCTTCACTAAAAAATTAAAATATATGTAAACCAGGAAAAGCTGTATCCCCAATGGAAAAGTGCACATTATATTTAGAAAATGAATAAAATTCAACTCACTTTACTCCCAGAATGTCAGTGACCAATATTTACACGCTAAACTTTAATCAAGCCAACAATAGAGCTAATGATATTCACAATCATCCTAAACACACTTCTTCTCAAAGGTATCAGGTACATTGTACTACTGGCCTACACTGTTGAAAAGATTTTAAGCTATATCTTGTGTTAACTTCCTGTATTTGTATGCCTATTATCCTGTTTCTAACTTAAAGGTCACATACTCACCTCGCTCATGATTTTTAAAAATGTAGGTCGCTGAATACCATTGCCTTTCTTGGTAAATTGAATAGAAATAGGGTAAAACATACTTGCGGATTTAGGTTATGCACAACTTAGGTCAGTCCTTGCCATGGGCTTTTCTTTCATGAATTTATGGTCCCTTTACCTGTTCTTTTCGAAAAAAAATATTAATCATATGGTTCAAAGTTAATTGAACACACAGTAGAATCTCAAGATTTCTTTTATCGCGAACGAGAAAGAACTTGTCCAGTGGCGGCAAGGACATTATCATTCGAAATCTATTCAACTGCGTGCACATTAACAATAGACCAGATGTAAAAGAATGTGAAGTGTGTCCCGGGCCGATTATTGAATATCATTAGCTCCATTGTTCGCTTGAGCTTGTGTTTAGGTTATGTTTATATCTCATTGTCACTTATATTCTGGAAATAAATTTGAGGTGACATTTTAATTCATTGTTATATATAATGTGGCACTCTTTTAATGTGGGGACACAGCTTTTCGTGGTTAAGGATAATATTGTTTTAATTTTAGTGAAGGAAATAAGTAATCCCCACCGCTGGAGCGCGAAAATTTAAATAAAAGGCCAAAATTGTATTATGTACAAACATTGGCCTAAAACCTCACGCAGAAACATAATCAGGGTCAAGCAAGTGCTTGGCCAAGACCAATTTCTGTGCCTGAGAAAATGCAAGAATATCAACCATACGTAGTCATCCTTCCATGTATTCATTGCAAAGGAAATTCCTCTTAACTCGATCATTACCACTTTCCAAATCAAATATGTTAAATACCTCTTGAAAGGAAAACAAAGGACTGAAAAATGGTAGAGAAGCTGGGGCAACAGGAGACTTTTAATGACGGTGATTTTACCAATTAAGGACAGGTTTCGAGAACGCCGCCATTTCACGTTTGCTGAATTGGATTAATTTGAGGAGTGAATTAAGCTCAAAAAGAGCTTTAGTTTTCAGGAGAAATGACTACGAGACTTTTAAAGGTATTTTCTTTCCAGACACGTTCATCAGATCAACGGTTTAAAAAATTTACTGCCTTTTCATAACTACCCATAGGAACGCCTCAGACTTGGACATATTAACTTTGCAGCCCAACAGAAAACCGGCAACATCACTAAAGAATTAAACACAACACTTGAGAAAAACCCCAGACTCCATATCCACCTTGTAGAAAACAGGTAGTATCATCCGCAAAAAGAATCACATTTTTCCAATATTTCACTAGATTAATACACAACAGAATTGATGGTGATTCTGACGAATCATGATCGCTAACACCTCAATGTGCTAACAACAAAAGTGTGAAAATTGGGCGCAACTCACCCCCCCACGACCCCAAATACCGCGAGCCAACAGAAATTTATTTGAAAGAAATCATTATAATTACATAACTATTCCTGTCGCAATAAAAAGTCCTTATCATTGACTAAAGGAATCCCAAAAGTGAAAGCCTTCAAATTTTGCTCGACACTGTCAAATGCCTTCTCATATCCAGTAAAACAATGGAACCTGGGGAATCGTTAGACTCACAAAACTCCATCAGATCAAATAATGGTAACGATATTATTTCCACAATTATTCTTCCTTCTGAAACCTGTTGATCTTAATGAATAATATTGTTAAAATACATTCAAACGGGAGCCATAGCCTTTGCAATAATTTGGTAGTGCAGGGTCAGAAGGGAAATCGGCCTATGAGTTTGGGGGAGGGTGGTTTGGTTTTTTAATCAACGTATGTCCTTGTACTTCTTAGGGAGCAAAGTAACTACAGTACTTCTCTGGAACTGGATATATGACCTTGTTCAAAAGAGTAAATGCTGTGAACTCAAAAGCATATCTAAAATATCATGAAAGAGAAAAACGGACATAGAATTCAACTGGAAGCCCATCCATACCTGGCGTTTGTTAAATGCAGTGGCCGTAAATTTCTTTTTGACATTGGGGGATGGGTTGATGCCAGGATGATGAAATTTAAGGATGCATAACCAGCCCATGTGCGCGCCAAAGCGCGCTAAAAACAAAAAAATTGACATTTCGAAGCTAATACATTAAATGTAATTGTAATGAGAACAATATGCGCCGCGAAGCGCGCGGAAATTTACCATTTTTAAACTATATGGTAAAATATGAGGTATTTTTGGTCACAAAAACACATGAACAGGGCATAAACATGGGGGGGGGGGGGGTGATCGTATGACCATCCCCTCATCAAAATATTGGGGGGATGATTATGCCCCCCCGGGATTTACGCCTATTGTTAAAATTCATTGATTGCAGGCGGGAAAAACAGCTCAGCTTTTGTAATAGGTTATCAAAGTTAGCTTTACCATCATCAGATAGTTTAGGGATGTTCATATCCTTTAAGAATAAAGCAGCCTCTTTCTCCAAATATGGGATTCATCTGAGAGAATACAAGAGAGATAAAACTTATACAAGCTCATCCATGATATTATTTTGATCTGACACCAAAATCCATGCATCCCTTTTGAGGTAAACGATATTGTTATTTTTAAACTCTAAAAAGCAGTTTTTCAAAGGGTTACAACATATTTTGAACTCAGCTGCACCAAATTCCGCCATTTCATTCGAGACCTTACAACCAATCCAGCAGTTTCCTGATCAAGAATGAATTAAATTTGTATTCACCAAATATTCAAAATCAGTTAGCAAGCAGACCTCAGCCTCTCGCCTTTTCGGTCCGGTCTAGAAATGGGGGGTGAGGGTGGCTCGGCCGCATAGCCAGTGGGCGGCGCCGGGGTTGTGGGTGGTTATTGGCGGTGGGGGGTGACGGGCGTGGTGACCCAGGGGGGTTCAAAAAAATTTTAATAAAGAGTTTATCCTTATCTGAGGTGCCTAAATCAGAAATATCTTTTTAATTTTGAGAAATATTTGCTTGAAGCCTATTCTTTGCGTCTCATTCTTTCCTTTTGCGGACTACAATATTGGAATGCAAGTGCCCTGAAATGTGACACTTAAAGGCGTCCCATACCACCTGAGGATTACATGATGCGTTGTATGAATTTCTTTTTTAAATTCATCCGATCTTGCCCTTGATAAAATTAACAAAATGCTTGATCTTCCGAAAAAAATGGCCCATGTAGTTTCCAGTATGCCTACCTCGAAGTGGGATATTAGTGTTGATTTTACCATCTAACAATGGAGTGGTCAGATTTAACACCATTAGTAAGCTCGGAGTCATGGACATGATCACAAGGTCACGGAAATTAGGATGTAACAAGACGAGAAAGGCAGGCGGATTGTTCTGAGCCGTAAAATAAACCCGTAACGTTGGATTCGCTGTCCGCCACAAATCGATAAGAGTAAATTCATCAATCAGAGCTAACAATGCTTTGCATGAGTAGTTATTTTGTGAAGAAAGAGAGTGAACCTTAGAATAGATCTGTTGAGGACCCAGGAATCTCCCGAGCTATAAATAATTGTGAAGAATCAAAATGATCTAATCTGGAAAAAACATCAAAAAAAGAATCAGGATCTAGTTATTAGGGGCATCAATATTAACTAAAGTTAGAGGAAGACCATCAAATCACAGCATCTAAAATAATATACCTCCCTGCAGGATCCTTCTCAATTAGAATTAATGAAAATTTGGTGGTTTGATTTATCAAATAGGCAACACCTCTATATTTGATGCAGGCTACAAAACCATGCATGCCCACCCCACTGAGAAGCCCACAAATTCTCATTTTCATGATTTCATTATTAAATTCTTTAAAAAAAAAAAAAATGTCGTCCTTTTTTATGAAAAATAACTTAAAACAGTATTACGCTTGAAATTATCTTGAAGCCCATGCAATTAAACGAAGAGAATTTAAGAGCCATAAAAAAATTAAGGGAGCATAACACTTCTTTAATGTGGTCAAATTATTAAGGCCTCACCAACCCGGTCACTTGAAGACCACATGAGGAAATTATGAGGCAGAATATGGGAAGCAAAACAGATTGACAAGGACATGAAAAAATGAAACCAACATGTACAGTATAACAAAATTGCGTAAAAGATCATGGGTAACAAAATGTTGTATATAATTAAATGAGATCCCTGGGTATGATCAGTGACATGTAAGTGTAATTTGGAGAGAAGTAGACCAGCCATGACATGAGAGACAACAGAAAAAAACAACAATCAAACACAAAAAATGAAAACACTAAACACACCACACTGACCACAACCAAAAGGACACACAAAAAGACAACACATAGATATAATATCCGTGAAAACACACCAAATAGGTTAGAACTTCAGGTTCAAAAAACAGTTACAACCTGCAGGTTACGCCTCGCCAGACGTACGAAGTGGATGCCCCAGATAGGTGAATTCTGTGTCAGAAAAACCACTATTTTTTTTGAAAATGGAGTAAAATTTGGCAGCTAACGATTAATCCAGAGCTGATAAAAAAGGTCAATCCCGAGTCCCTCGTCACACACCAGCTACACAAAAGGAAATCCCCACAAGGCAATCAATGAACGTGGAAATGAGTGGTGAATGATAAACCAAATCAACCGCTCAGCTAAACTACCAGGGAAACCAAAAATGATAACCTCACACCCCAAGGATGTAGGCAAAATTATCACTTTTGTATCCCCACAATGTTAAAACACCCCAACTGCCAAATGTACAGAGAACTCATTATCGACCAAAATCCTTACATCCGCCCCACCAAAGTTCCCTTTGGCGAGGGCTAGAGCCTCTTCAAAATCTGATAGGCTGAACTACGACAGCCCCGTTATTTGTGAGACAATGACGACTGACATAATTATAAAACATAACAAGCAATGACACAATGGCAGCAAAATCTGCAATTGGAAAATCCAATCCCCTTGGCAAAAGCCACCAGGGATAAAGTGATCAAAACGATTCAAGTAAAACGAGAATTTCACACGTTTTTAGAGGTGTCCCTGCAAGAATCTGCAACCTGACACCTGCACAAATGCAAAGCCCCTAGCAAAAATATTCCCAAATCAAAAGGACCAATCAAGAATACCCTTGCAGGGGTGTGATTGATTTAGTTGGAAAATCCTGATTTGGTACAAAAAAATCCTGAAAAAACGTACAAATTTTTTTTTTTTTTTTTTTATTACCTGTAATCTTAGTTTGGTGTTGAGCAAACATACATAATGGTTCACCAAACCCTTCTACACACAAGCTTAAACTATTACATCTAGATCCAATGTATTGGAAAAAACTTAGAAGAGTGTTAGCCCAGATCTCACAGAAAGCACAGCCGAGCATCATGTGTCAGACATTGGACACGGAATCAAACCAAGACCCAGAAAAGGCGGGAATGACACTCAATACCTGACAGCAACAGCCGTTGAGATTGGGCGAGCAGCATGGAAAGCAAAAATTAAAGAGGATGGGTTTTGGGGGAAAATTTAGCATCAGGATTTGAAAAGGAAACACACACAAACAGAGACAATAACAAAACAAAAACATGGACCCACAAGACACTCTAACATACCATCCAAAGCACACCACCCAACCCCACAGCACCACCGCACTAAATCTCACGTTTGAAGAGTTTGAAGATCAAGGTAGCCTCATTCCAAAATTTGCATACAAGTAAATCACCACGGTCAAGGGTCCCTTTTTTTTGAAATGCATAATAAATTTTTCCCTTTGCTTTCAGCAATTTTGTCTTCCGGGTTCCTTTTAATTTTGAACCAAATCAGAAGGCAAACGCAAAATTGTGGTCAGTCCCTTGGCATTTACACCTGTGGATGTAAACTTCATGCACAGAAAAAGAAAGAAATGCAGCTATCATATTCTGAAGTGTCAAGAATGCCAAACATTTTTCGCAAAATTAGAGAAAATAAAAGACGCCCCAGAAACAGAATTAATTAAACACCTAATTCAGCCTCCAGTTGGAGCCCTTTTCACATTCAACCAAATATATGAAAATTGCATTCTGGAAAATTCCTTACACCAGTAACAATTTGGAGAATCAGCCTGCCAATTTTTATGAAGAAATTTGTTAGTGCAAATGCTCTGTGAAAAAATTTGAAATAAAAAGAACGTAATTGTGTTTTCAATGGTACATTTAAATTAGCAACTATAATACGAGACCAATCCCAGTCATCCAAGACCTCCAAAGTATCAACCCATTTGTTTTCAACAATCAAGCATTGGCATGTTCCTAAGAATGGATAGACAGTTTGGGAACTTTAGCTTGTTCAACTAAAGAAGTCGTAATTTAAATCAAAATGTTATCCGAATATTTTGGGATTCTGAAACTAATCAACACAAATGCCTTTTATCAAAAATTATATTTTCTCCTTCTGATGGGAATATCAAATTCAACTACCAACATTTCCAATGTTTTCATCACCAAATATAAAACCAAAACGTACAAATTTA
Organism: Ophioderma brevispina; assembly: GCA_023653785.1. NCBI lineage: Eukaryota > Metazoa > Echinodermata > Ophiuroidea > Amphilepidida > Ophiodermatidae > Ophioderma > Ophioderma brevispina. The sequence goes on from JAMKCH010048417.1 coordinate 32,110, forward strand.
CCAAACATGTTTTAGATTGGGCTGAAATTATTTAAGGCATCCTGGCAGCCAGACAAGTAAGAACTCATGGGGAATTAACAATATTAAACACAAGGACCCATAACTTGATACCCAAATATCTCTCGCTGCACATTTTACAAAGTCAAAATATATAATCAGTGTTCTGTTTGATCAACGGACCAATCAAAAGGAGTCAAACTTTAGCTTTGTTTACTGCAAGTTTCTTTTACAGTACATGTGGATAATCAAAGCTATCAAATCACACCGTGCATCTACATCTGGGAAGATTAAAATTCAAAGTCCCCTGAACATACAGTATTTATGGGGCTTGGTAGAAAAGGGGGAAAACACACTCAAAAACACTTAAAATGAATTCCCGCTTCCTTAGTCAAATAGAAATTGTTGCTCAAACCCCTCGCTGAGGTTTACTGTAGACTTTGACCATTCCATTATCCAAAGTATTTCAAGGTACTGGGTACGGGTAAAATGGTTTCTTCCCGTCTTCCTCTCGCTGAGACGGCTAATTTCGGATTTCATCGCGCCAACCGCCTGCCGCTGCTCTAGCCCATGCTGTCTCAGCCCCTTCTTGTTTTTGTCATTATCGTCCCTCTACGGTAAGCGTCCTCATCACTGTTGCTGTCTGCCTGAGAAGCTCGCCAGAAATGTGGATCGGGATAACTTACAGCTTTAACTGGCTATCAAAAATCTAGGGAAAAAAAAAAAATATGTCGTTCCAATTATGGAAATATATAAGATCGCAGACAAGACAACCAAACATCTGGCGTTTACCAAGGTAAGATGGCTAAGCCGATCACTACTTGATAGTTTGACACTATTATCTGGTCTGTAAATTTGTAATCGTGTTCCGGAATTTTTAATATCGCGTTGAAATCGGGCAAACTGATAATGATGCCGTGTGCAGTAGCATCGTGCATAAGCACATGTTGGAAAGCCCGTTTTATCACATAGCTGGGTAATCGTGCATGGCGAGTCTGTGAGCTATATAGCTTTAGCTGATAGCGGGTATTGATGAAGTCTGGATTCGTGATAGTGCTATTGACGAAGTGCGCGTTATCGTTATGTATTCTCCCGGTGTATTCTCTGGTAACACATATACTAATAGTCCCACAATCTTTCATTTGCCTTGTGCACTGAATATTGAAATGTTTTACCATCGTGTTGTTATGGTCGTTTTTACTTGATCTTAATTGTAAGGGGAAACCTGGCATTGGTAATAATAGTGCACCCCAAGATTTATAAAATTCACATATTTTCACATGGTTTGTAAATCTTTTTGTGTACATTATCCCTCATCTGAAGTGATTAACACACCACATCAAAATCACACCCTATGGGGTGGAAAGCAAATGAATTTTATAATAAAATGACTCTTCCGGCCACATTATTCAGCAGACAACGGAAAGGCGTTTACACAAGAAACACCGCCAGAGGTGATTCCACGGCATGGCACCCTGTTTGACTGTCTGTGACCATTGTGGTTTTAATATTAATCATATTAGTCATGATAGTCAAGGTATAGGTCTCATTTGTTGATTAGGTTACGGCAAAATTCAAGTTAGCCTACAAATTACCTGGATGTCTTTAGATGCAGACTACATAACATTTGCGAGTAAAATGAAGAATTTCATATTTTTCTGAAAGATGCCGTGTCGCTTTGAAGGTGTTTTCGATTATGTCTATTGTGTTCTCTACTTGTATAAGAGCTCCTGGCACGTGCAACATTAAGCCGCCATCAAGTAACTGTGGAAACACAACGTGCATTTTTTATATAGAAGCAATAATGCATATTGGCCAAAGCCTATTTAATCTCTGCTAATATTGAGTTAATCATTAAAATGGTGGGGGGGCTAAACATGATCCCTGATCGGAACACACACCTTTTATTTGCAATTCGTTGACAATGTTTCCAGTGGTCATTTTGGATTTAAACTCTCATTAAAAAGTGTTCCACCTAAATATCACACATATAATTTTCAGTGTTTCACAGAAAGTCATTGCCAACATATACCTTTAGAAATACAGCAAGCACCCATTGGGTATTACTAGCATTTGAAATCCACCCCTCAATGTCAGGAAGGTTCCAAACAGAATATCTCCTTGAATTAACCTTCATGTGAAATGCACCCCCCTCTGTGCATGTGGAACTATGCCCATCTGCTCACCTTTTAGTTTTAAAATATATGGTACAGGGACCAATTACAGTGAGTAGCCGGGAGGGGGCTCAGGGGGCGCAAACCGTCACAAATTTGGACAAAATCATGCCCAAATCAGCCTAATTGGACAAATTTAGGGCACAAAGAAGTCTCAGCCTCCCTCAATACAATCTATCCTGGCTATGCCCTGAATTAATAAGTAGGGTAATGGAATAATATACAGGAACCTACCCTTGTTTTCAGTTAAAAGGAGACAACACAAATTTGATTTATAGAGGAAACAAAAGAACACATTAGATTAGAAGGTAGTAATTTTGATGAAAAGGGAGTGAACATAACAACGATTTAGAAAATGCTAGCAGAGAATTTTAATTTTTTTGGTTCAAAGTTGTCAATATCCTTGATGTGTTATCATTCCCCGAGTTGAATTATTGAATGGACTTTGAAAATATTTATATTGGAAAATCTTGTTTAATGGAAAGTAATCGTTTGAGATGCTTTTAATAAAGCAATCTTAATCCCTGCATACTTAAATTACGCTTATTTTAGTAGTATAATTGTATACTCTGACAGGACTTTTATAACCATCATGGCTTATACCCGCAAAACCCATCATCCCAGCCAATCCGATCAAGCTTTAAGTTCTTGCAAACTCGAGGTGATAGGTTTATGTATATCCCAAATAGATAGGATTTTTTAATTATTGAAAGTTTTTTTTTTTTTTTTAATTTGGTGGGGGGGGGGATTCCAATAATATATAGAGCTACATAGCAGTGGTCCCCTATAACTTAACAATGCTAAAGATTACTTAGCTCAACATACCAAGCCGGGGTGCAGAGGCGTGTGAGCAGTCCTGGGGTCTGCAAAAAAAATATATACAAAATCAGCCTATTTTTGCTTATAATCATAGATCCTCCACACCCCAACCGCTCCTCAAGGTCCTCCAGGCCTTGGGTATGCCTCTGCTTAGGAATGAAAAGTGCTTAAGAATGTTTAGAAGCATAAAACTATACATATTCTGTTCTAAAAAGACCATAAAAGCCATGTTTTTTTTGTATGTTGGGAATAGGTCAGAGGGTGTTTTGAATCAATCCCATAATGCATTATGCATTGCAATGTGTCTATATTGTGCTATTCTAAAAATATATGTCAGTACTTAGCGATAAAAAGTGTTCAAGAAGTTAAAGAACCAGAAAACATTTCATGATCATGATAACATAAATACAAGTGATTTGTGGGCTAAAATGAGCATAAAAGTCAGGGTTTCTGCAGATGGTGTTTTGAGTCAATCCCACAATGCACCAGTTTTGGGAAATTTCACCTCAATAGGGTCATGCTAGGAATAGGATTTTTGTGGGATCACATGACCTTATTGAGGTAAAATTTTCCCAAAATTGGTGCATTGTGGGATGGACTTAATACACCCTCTGGGAATAGGTTATGTGTGCAGTCACATGACCTCAACAAATGTGCAGTTTCCAAACCAAGGGGTATTGTGGGGTTAGTTCTCTGTTGCTATCAGCATTCATACCAGAGTGAAAACTTGTAATGGAAATTGTGCAACCTATACCAGCATGCTTAAAGAGACATGAGAATTCCAGAAAGAAGCGCCCCCATTTGTTTTCCGAACCCGGTTTTGGCTATTTGGAATGCTTTCCAAATGTATTCGACCACACCTAAGTGAATAATCCAAATACGCCGTCTTATTAATAAGATGAGGATTATACTTTTCTGTCCGTGCACGACAGAAAGTCCCAAACATTGTTTTCTATGGGGACAATCGATAGTCAGGCAAGTTCAAACAAGGTTTTGTGTTTTTTCTTCCCTGCTTGTTTTGTCCAATAAACCTTCGGACAACATTCCGTCAGGTGGGTCTACATCCCTATCAAGTGCAATTTGAGAGAAATTGTATCCTAAAAAACTCCTCTGTCACTTAAACTGAGCGAGTACATGGACAAGAAAAACCAACTTTATGTAAGAGGCAGATAAGGGGGAATGATGAGACTATTTTCGCGGGGAATATTTTTGTCAGTGATAATGCATATGTGTAAAGATTGGTTTGGCTTGTAAAACCGATTCAGAAACTTGCTTAATAACCACACGGCAAATTCATCTAATCCTTAACCCGCTTAGACTTGCAAAGTTTGTCCACCTGTAGAACAGTGTTTTTACTTTCATTCCCTAAGTATTATTTTTTATTTTTTGTTACTGATATTATTATTCTTATCACCATCATCACTTGGTTTCCCAATTGGGTTATATAATTTTTAATATTTTATTATTATAATCATACATTAAAGGCGCTTGTTTCCAATGTAGGTAGAGAAAGAGAGAGAGGGAAGAGATAGAAAGAGAGAGATAGAGAATAAGAAAAATTGATCTGCTGTATTTCAGTTGAACCATAAATCCAATAATCAAATTTTGTAGCAATATTATTATTATAGTATATTAACCCTAACATGTACGAAGTACTGACAAATAAGACAACCTGACCTGAGATGAGTATTAACTATTCTTCTCAGCTACAGAAGAAGACGCAGAACCAAAGAGAATAAGGAAAAAGATGGTGCATTTTCTCTTCTCGGTGAAGTATTTTGTAGTATTTGTAAAAAGTTGAAGTTAAGTTGAAAGAGAATGAAGATTGCAAAATAATTGAATTACCTATCCTAGTGCTGTTAGATTGGCCTAGTAATCTGGCCATTTTGCATTTGCTTAAAAAGGTATCAATGGAAAATAAGAGAATTTTAATAAAGATAAGGCGAACGAAAAAAAACCCGTTTTCACGTCACTCGGACCTGTCAAGTAGGGTCGGTCAGACAAATTTGTTTATTTTTTTTCTTTTTTTCAGGAGGTAAAATTGGCCTTATATAGCCCAAAAATCGAAAAATCAGAGAAAAAATGACAAATTTTTACAACAATTTCGTAAAAATTAGCCAAAATTGATAAATTTGGGCTTAAAAACAAGCTGATTTTGCATGATTTTTGGAAAAAACTAAAAAATTAAAATAATTTCAATCTTTTTTCAAAACTTAAAAATCAGGGTCGTTCGGGCCCATAAAACTATATTTTTTTTAAGTCGCCTAAAATAAAAACTCCTTCAAGACATCAAACTTATGTAAAACGCCAGCAGAACATTCACTACTTGACCTCAGAAATCGTACTTGAGTCATAGCAGTCACATGATTTAATGTGTCCAAGGCCAATTTGTTAGTTTTATGGTGCTTCTCGTCTCTTAGGTAATGTATCGCTATCCATAATAAAACAAAACGAAATAATTCCAATTAGTAATTTTAACTTGAGAACTAGTTTTGATTGGTTCCTAACATAGTTATTTTTATTAATCGTGCATTACGCTAAGAAAGCTAAGCAGAGAGAGAATGTTGAAAAAAAAGTTGCGTGAAAATTAGAAGTTGTTGATAATACATCATAACAAAAAAGCTGATAGAGTTGACAATGTCCTTGTTCGCCTCAAAGTGTACGGCTGTGAACTTTGATCATCCCACACACATTGTCGTGTCCTCTTTAGAGCTGAACCGAAGCTCCTCTTTCCAGGGTTCTGTTGTAGCGCTGCTTGAATACAAAATGAAATGGTGTTAGTGTTTTTGGCATGAAAGAGCACCCAACAAGACATTTACAGATATTGACATTGGTAAGTTTTCCATGTAAATTCATGTAGTCTAGTCTCTCGTGCTATGTTAAAGGTGCAACGAGAGATTTTGAGGCATCCAAATATTGTCTCATTATAGTAATTTCATATAGATTAGACACTCAATAGATTTCTTACCTTGTATTTGGCTAAAGAACTGTCTTAAAAGAGAGAAAAAATCTGATTTTGATTTGCTTATATTTCAATATAAAACATAGGCTGAATTTTGTATTTGCTCCTATACGAAATTAAAAAATTCACAATTTTTGTACCAAAGAAACATTTCTCAGCTTAATCCTTTCAGATGGGGATATTTTTAATGGAAAGCTTTACATCAGGGCAAAAATCAGTACTTTCGATTTTTTTAGGGACACCCGATATGTGAAATCTCTCGTTGTACCTTTAATACCATTGATGTGCTTTGTTCCGGAATCGGTGCAGTGCTTACCTGGGTGCAGGGGCAGTTGCACCCCTGTTTTAAATATCGGGTCCCACATTGTTCCTCTGGCTCAAAATATCGGGGGGGGGGCAGACAAAGTGGAACAATTTACCACACAATTTAGATCCCATTTTTTCAGGACGGTGACCAGCTTTGGCATAATTTTGGCCACAATTATAGAAATGGGCTATTTTCATGCACTTCCCATGAATTTGGTTTCAATTTTTGTATTTGTTGGAGCACATCCCAGGGGAAACTTGTGAATTGTGATTTGATATCATGCGATACGCCCCCATCTGTAATGCGTAACTTACTGACTCTAGTGAGATCAGATGGTGTTATGAGTCAATCCCACAAATGCACCATTTTGGGAAATTTCACCTCAATAGGGTCATGGATCACATAAAAATCCATTTCTTTTCACCATAAAACCCATCGCTTAATGCTCATTTATCCCCCAAAGCTTAGTACTTAGGAATTTGGGTGCAGGATTAATGAAATGTCCTTGGGGTTCCTTAAACCTTTGGAACCTTTTTTATCCCTAAGTACTGACATGTGAATAGTATACGTATAGGCACATTTATGCCATCATGGATTGATCAAAATACCCTCTGAGACAGAATTTTCAACCGAGGGCTATTATAATCAACCGTGGGTCCAATTTTTGATGTGCCGTGAAGGCAAAATCAATTGATGACAACAGCAATTATATTGCAGATTTTAACACTCCTGGGCCATTAATCATTTGATAGGTAAAGCTTACAACCTCATTTAGACAGTTTAATAAGTGAATGAGTATATAGGATGTTGAATTGCGAATCAGTCCGGCAAGTGGTCCAGATTTTGGTTGTCATCATGGATTTCAAAGATGACAGTATTGACTTCATTTGATGTCTTTTTGTTAAGTTAATGAAGTAACACTTGTAAAACCCTTCTTCCTGAACAGCAGCAAAGGCAATCGTGCCTTTCCTTGCCGTTAACTTGTTATAATTATTTACCCGCTTGTGCATAATTTACGAGAGGCCATGGAAAAGACAAAATTTGCTAACTTCACTAAAAATGGCTCAACTGGAGTAAATCAGGCCTGCTTCCTAACCCCCCACATGAGGTACTCAAAGAAAAAGTGTGCTTTTCCTTGTCCTCTCAAGAAGCTCGGCACTCAATAATAACCACATTGGCCTTCAGTGCTCACGAAAGGAAACCCCTCAGAACCCCAAGGCTGTAGTTTTGTTGCCCCGGCCCTATGGAATGAAGTAATGAGCACATTGCCTTTCTGTGCAGTGGCATAACCAGCTTTTTCGGGGGGTGGGGGGGGGGGGAGGGGCAAGATTCATGCCACTGTTTATAACAAATATTAAAATTTGTTCTGTGTTAGTTGTTTGTTTTCCACAGGGGGCAGCTCCCCCCGCATCCCCTCTGGTTATGCCACTTCCCATCAGACAATGTTGAACCCCCTTCACAACACAATGAAATGTTGTTAAAAAAAAAGAAGAATATAACCAGACCCCTGTATAAAAAATTAATTTGTGTGATCCGAAGGCCTATCCAGGAATGGATGCGGGTGCTTGGAATTTTACTCTTTCCTTAAGGTTGGTGTGTGCCTCGCTATTTTTTGCAGATCCCAGTATTCTAGAAAACATTACTCCTTTTTACCTCAACAGCGGCACTGGGAGCTCATAGATCTGAGAACGACTTATGTGGGCCCCTCAGGCCACCGGTGTACCACTACTTGTGGTGCGGTTTAATGTTTGAAAATAAATTGATCCCCTTCCGCTTCCTCCTGCCTTCCTGCCACTCATCCCACCACTCCTGCCCAGTAATTCTGTCCATTACGGGACAGAATTGTGACTTTCTTGCTGATGTGAACCAAATGAAATTTACCAATAGGCACGCTGCATTGAAAGGCTAATTTCAGATGTATAAAAAATCCACACACATTTATTTAGGTTAGTGGGGTGACAAGGTATGGATCACAAATGTTGTTTTTCATGCTGAATTTCATAAAGCTACTTTAAAAAAATGTTTGATTAAACAAATAAGCTATTATTTAGTTTCCAAAATCTATATTTCCGGATGCAAATGGTTTATAAAACAGTGAAGAAATCGTGGTAATAAAGGAATGCACATATGAATCTGTAACACATCGCGCATTTTGTTAGATTGGACACCAGCATCGGGACCACACGTTAAGCCACAAATCTTGTGTAAAGGAGTCATATACATTGCAGCATTTTCAATTTCAAAACAATAAGTTTTATCTTTAAATTAAAAAAAAAAAAAAAAAAAAAAAAAAAAAAAAAAAAAAAAAAAAAAAAAAAAAAAAAAAAAAAAAAAAAAAAAAAAAAAAAAAAAAAAAAAAAAAAAAAAAAAAAAAAAAAAAAACCCCAAAAAAAAAAACAAAAAAAAAAAAAAAAAAAAAAAAAAAAAAAAAAAAAAAAAAAAAAAAAAAAAAAAAAAAAAAAAAAAAAAAAAAAAAAAAAAAAAAATATGCAATTTGCTCTTAAAAGTGCTAGTATTTGATCACAAACCCATACATTGCACTGTATTAAATCTGGTACTATTTTGTTTCCACTAAGTCACAAAACTATAAGACATCCCAAAAGGAATGATTGATTTGAAAGAAAACAAAACAAAAAATAAATGTTACTAGTGAGTTTTGATTTGACATAATTCTCAGGCTTTAGTGTTTTAAAGGCACTATCATTGATTTGCTACAGCAGAAAATCGAAAAAATCATCAAAATCAGATTTTTGCTGTTTGTAACAGTTATAGGTGTCCTTAAGGGCCCTACAAGTGATAGGATAAAAAAGCAGGCCTAAGAAGGAACAAAAGCGGATATTTTTAGTTAGGAATTATCCGTTCGGACACTTAATGACTAACACATAATCAATGGGTGATACTAATTGCATATGCTGTTATAAGCAGGACAGCAGTTCCCGCTAGGGGTATAATTTTACCGCAAATTGGTCCCGTTAGGGGTATATTTTCATTGAAAACGGGTAAATTTTAACTGAATACTGATCGTTTGGGGTATATTTTCGCTGAAAATTGGTACCGTTAGGGGTCACTTTCAAAACCACTGGAAACGAGCATGGGTACCAACAAACCATTGAGAACCCCCCCCCCTCCGGAAATTAATGCAAGAGTATTTTGCTTGTTTCCATTAATAATCGAATCATTTGCTTTCTCCCGGGGCATGTCTAGTCCACACTATTATGGAAAGCTATAAAACTAAGGCAGTGGCATATCTAGGATTTTGATATGGGGGGGGGGGGGCAGTGTCGCATTCTGAAACAACCGAAAACAGGCAGGTCTAGGAGCATGCCTTAGGGGGCCCCTGGTGGGTTTTATACACTAAAATTCTTCTGAGTGCTAATTCTTGCACGATTTGTAAAATTTACTTGTCGAACGCTACCATTGAACTTAAAATCCTACTCACCCGCTCCCTATGTTCATCCTTATTCTCACTGGTGTCCCATCCTACCCGTCTTACTATAGAGCCCATGACCCAACTTCTCAAGTGAACGACGGCTCATGTCAACAGCGAAATCAAATATGTTGGGGAACGGCCCCCTGGCTACGCACTTTAATAGGGTACTTGCACATAACATGAATAGGTTAACTTGGAGGCAGGCAGTGGTGGCCAAGCCTCAGTCATTATAGCAACTCACCAAAAAATGTCAAACGAAATTACCGCAATACTGAGTGCAAACCGCCAAACAAGTTTGGTGCGTTGATGTGGTCGATAATGGGTGTGCCATGACCCCCATTCCGACCTAGTCCTCGTTCGTTATTAGTACAAAAAAATTCAGAAATAACCTTCCAGTGGAGTTGATTCTTCAACTCAAATGGTTGTGGAATAAGAAAATATTCATTACAACATAAAAAAATTCAGTTAATTTTTCGTCAAGATTTACTTTTACCTGTTAAACCAAAGGCGATGTCTGAAATTTGGATTTCTTGGCCGCCCTCCCCTGACTTGGAGAGACCTGTCTTCAAGAACAACCCAATCATGCTGAAAATACAAATATCACCGCAGAAATGTCTGAAATGTTCAGGTGAACTAGGTGCCTGTATTGTATTCTTTGCTAATGTCTGGATGCAAAAAAATTCCATTCAACAATGTTGTCAGTTATTTGGATCGCATAATGTTTGTTGTCATGTCCTTTAAGGTGGAAGCCTGTAAAAAATATCTTACAAGTGCCTGTAAGAAAGTGATTCATAGATTGTCCACTTTGACTTTTAATGGAGCAGGTTGGACTGCAAAATTGTCGAAAACCCTCCCATCGGTACACCAAACGGCAACACTTCTATTCGAAAGATAGTAATAATATTTTAAAAATGATGGTTGTGGTCAAAACTTGGTGGCAGGGGTGTTGTTTGGGTCAAAAAATCATGTGTTTTGAGCTAAAAACTTAGGAAAATCAAGATTGATTAATTCGTAGCAAAAACCAAATTTTAATCATGATGCAAACTATCAATCTCTGACATTTTATATTATAGAGTTCTGTTTTTTTTTTTTTTTTTTTTTACAATATATAAAGGTCTAGAATTTAGCCCCAAAATCATGTTTTTCCTAAAAAAAAACATCCTTTTTATCACTTCACCACAACGAGTATTACCTAACCCTTTAGTGTATAAAACCTCTATCAATAACAAATAGGAAACCTACAAATAATATTGTATTATTTTTACTTTGAAAAAAAAAATAATAAATTTCGACAATTTGACAGCCCAAAATGGACTGTTGCGGCTTTAGAAATCATCCCCGGCACCAAATATTTCAACCACAACCATCATTTTCTTAAATACTTTATTTATCCTTCAAATAAAGGTGATTGTGTTTTTGTTTACGGAGGGTAGGGGTAACTCAAAAAATAGAGCACTTTTCAAAGCTCGGCCACTCCGTTATTTTTAAAAAAGGAGATTTTTGACTATCAGAACCCATTGGCCCAAAAAGTGTATAGTATGCATGTCTAATCTTTTATGCAGATTTGAGCACTCTAGGGCAAATTTGAATTTTGTATTTTCTAACACACTGACTTATGAGAACAATGATTCCAACATTTGCACATAAAATCAACACCCCACCACAGAATCAGTCTAGATTATTTGTGATTAGGCTTTTCTCAAGGATATAGACTTATCAAACTAAATGAAAAATGAAGGTGTTACGATCATGAAATGCACCTTTAAAGGTGTAATGAGAGATTTTGAGACACCCAAATATTGCGGTCATATATAAATATTTTAGATGTGACAGTCAATAGCTTTCTTACCATAGCTGTATTTGGCTACTGAATGTTGCTTTTAAAAGTTAGAAAAAAGGTGATTTTGATTCACTTATATTTTAATATAACATAGGAGGAATTCGTATTGCTCCTATACGAAATCAGAAATTTCACACTTTGTACAAAGAAACCCCAAATTTTTTTTTTTTGTGTTTTTTCCCTTTCAAGGCTTAATTTTAGATGGTGATATTATTGATTGAAAGCTTTACATAGGGCCAAAATCAGTATTTTGATTTTTTAGGCACCTGATATGTGAAATCTCTCGTTTGCACCTTTAAATCCACTGAAGAATTTTGCAAGGGTACCCATGTCAACAGAGAAACCTACAGACACACTAGATACAGTCTTACCACGATCACAGCATTATAACAAGACGCATACACACGCATACAAATCTAGCTCTAACTGTAGTAGTAGTAGCTAGCTAGCTTGTATAATCCCTTTTTCGCGCTGCTCTAAGTGGTGTGCCGTGCGTGTGTGTGTCAAATGAAAAAGGGGCGATAGATCAAGCGAGAAATTGCACAAATAAGGCACCGACGGGAGCAGGACATAGGGAGAGAGGAAAGCGGGAAAAGCAAATGTTTGGTCCTTCGTAGGGGTATTCTGGACTGATTGAATAAAATTCTGCTGGAGCCTCTCAAATGCATATGTATGTCAAGCAAAATACACTTGAATCGAGTATTGGGGTATTACACAAGGTGCTTGTGTGGGATGCTGATGTGAAAAATTAGCACAGCCCCCTCATTTTTTGCAAGTTTCTGATATTTAATTTTCATTTCATTTCACTTTATTTTAGGTCAAACCAAGGTTTACAAAACACCAACGTAATGAACACATATGTATTTCCATTGTGGTTATTCACCTTTCCCAAAAGAGAAAAATATTCAGCAAAAGATGACAAACAAATGAAATGAACACTAAAAACCTATGTTTAAACTCGCACTACAGTCGTAAACTGTCTGGATATGAGAACGCATGCTTGAATTTTCTATTATGGGATGATATTTTAAAATACTAAATGGTAATTTTATTATTTTATAAAGAATATTTTCATATTTTAATCCTCTCTTTGGGTTTTAATTTATGACATGATTAGATATAAATATGCAAAAAAAACAGTTTAAAAATGGGTACATTTTGTCTGAACTTACAAGTTTTTGTCCACTTAAAAAGACAGGACGGAAGATTTTAGTGAGGATACAAATTTGTTACTTGATCGGGTGTTAGAACACTAACTTATAACGAGATATGTTTCAAAGGTAGTGGACAAACAAGTAAAAAGAAAACCAAAAATATGTTTAAAACCTTGCCCGTATCGTAATCGTCCGATAGAAAAGCATGCTTGAAATTTTTCGTGTTGCACGACAGAAAATACTTACATCATCTTATACATAAAGACATTTAGCTTATTCACTCCAGGTGTGAGCTATACATTGGTAAGCATTCCAAAATGCAAAACACTACGAGTTGAAAAAAATTGGGGGGCGCTTCGTTCTGGAAACGTCGTCTTTAAAGGGCATTTCTGTCCTAGCGCATTCATTTTTTTCAGGATTCACTCGATATACCCAAAAAAAGGTTATTGCCAAAATTTCTGATTCTGATGTTGGTTTGATGCTATGAGTGGAATTAGTGGTATTGTCGCTGCCACATGAAACACTGTGTTGTAATTTAGGTCCGTTTACGGACAGAAAAAAAAAAGAAATTCGATTTCTCCTGAGTAGTCGAAGGTGCACGTAAGATTAGACAAAACATACTATACTTGGACCAACGGATCGATGATAGAAAAAATCGCAATACCTTGAGGTAAATCGGGGGACGATGATCGAGGCTGTGGCATCCGAAATGCCCCTTTAAGTATCAGGTGTACTTTTAGGTTTCAAAAATAAACAAAAACACCTTCCCAAAGAATTCATTTCGATAAGGATTTTCAGGTACACAAATTGCCAATAGTCCGTTTACTACTCCTAACAATAAATATGTGGTATTCTTGCCCATAAACTTTACTACTTACTTTTTTCCTACATCCCAAAACTCAACATCTGTACCTGCCTAATTTGGGTATCTTGAAAACTGAAGGGCCCAACATTCAACAGCTTCCAGCTTCAACATCACAACTCAGACAGTCAAACTGTGATTTTGGTATCAGTAGAAAGCTCATTTGTAAAGTGTCCTGTTTGCTATTGTAATATATATTCAATTACCATATACGTTTTTAAGTTACACACCACTAACTCACTTATAACATAGTCTATGGGAAAAATGGCAACTTTGAGCATGTTTTCTTTCACATTTAAAACTCTCCAAGAGGAAATACAACAACAAATCACCCCAAAAGTACAAGCTGAAATCACCAAATAACCAACTTGAACATATGATGACAGAAAAGTTTTTAGTACGAATCACCAAAACTGTCAGACCGGCAACCCAAGATTCTCATAGTCGCAAAGCTAGTAATTTGCAACTCGATGTGAAATTGATGACGCGGAGTACATGTCTCACATTGACTGTCCAAATGCCGCTTAGGTGGAGAAAACATACCAGTCTACCATGTCAATCATGAAATTTCATAAATTTCTTAATTATAACTAGTCATTTCAGACATTTAAAGCACTTTTTCCAGATGCCAGCCAAGTAAATAGTCCGCCCAAGATTTTGGATCTTACGCAGCCAGGTTAGGGTGTATAACCTATAATGCGTAGTCCAATTCAAATGAAATGTTGAAGTTAAGGTATGGAAGTGATGACTAATTCCTAAAATATAAAGAAAATACTGTTGTAATCGGGTGGGCAGCTTTAAAACTGGATCATGAAGGTTGTTTTCCCTCTCTGTATTAAAAGCTAATAAACTACGAACTTAACTGACTACTCAGTTTGTTGTGCTTGTTTAATCACAATTTATTTCAAGAAATGGTGATTTTATTTGACATGATGTAACTTGCATAATTGTTACGTGAATTCTAATCATGATTTCAATCTGGTATACATGCATTAGGTGTGAAAAATATCAACAATATTAAAAAACTACATGTCATAAAGGAAAGAAAAATACCAGTGGATGGGACACTGTTTATTTGACAGATTTTTGCAAGTAAGTGTAATTGGAAAAAACACACAAACACAGAAATACATCAATGTAAATAATCGAGTTGACATTTCCTAGCTATATTCAATGAAATAGCTGAATTTTGAACTACTCAGTTCTCGAGGTAGACAAGGATGAATGTTTATTAATCTTTCAGAGCGTGCAAAGTGTTAAAAAAAATATGTGCTTGGCGGATTCGAACCGGTAACAACCTCTGTATTGCTAGCATATGGCGCTCTTACCAATTGAGCAAACAAGATCAAGTTTGAGAGGTGCCATCACCTATCTAGCGGAAAGCATCAAAACGTATTTATTTTACACAATAATATTCACATTGTGTGAAATTTTGAACTTCTTAGTTAGGTAGACAAGAACTTAATACCTTTAGATCAAATGTATGAGTGCCAGTAACCAGAGATTGCCGGTTCAGGTCTGACGGATGCACATGGGCTTTTTCAACGCTTGTGTGCAATGGCATCTCTAGGGAAAGATTAATAAATATGACAGTGAAAGACATTCTAACTGGCGTACGGGGGGGGGGCTTTGGGGGCTAAGCCCCCCTCAACGTTCTCATGAAAAAAGAGGAAGAAGAGGAAGGGGAGAAAGAAAAAAGAGGAAAAGAGAAGGAGAAAAGAAGAGAAAGTGTTCGGAAAGAAGTACGCAAGGAAGGGCATTTTAAGGTTCTTGAAAACCCTAAAACATAAGGAGCTTTTCGGGGGCTATGCCCCCTGACCCCCGGTCGGGGGTAGCACCTGCGGACCCCACTAAGGGCCCAAGGCGGGACCCTGGGACCCCACCCGGTAGTCACTCCGCTCGTTCCTCTCATACTCCGACATCTTTAGTACCAGCCCCCTGCAATAAAATTTCCTGGGCACACCTATGATTCTGCACTTTTCAGTCTGAACAATGAGTCTGCCAACCTTTTTTTTTTCATTGTAACTGGTTTTTTATTGGAACACTTTGTATTTTGGTGTCTCATGCAACCTTCAATACAAGCATGTTGCACCATAATCGGTGTATCATACAATATTTATATTGCCATCAGGTTGAAAAAATGTAAATTTCCCTGGAATATAGTCACATTTCTCCACAGATTTCCACTATATCTAATATATAAATTTCCCTCCAAAATGGCTAAATTCCCTCCAAATGGCCACATTTTGGGAAGGAGGCTCCAAATTCCCCACTTTTTCGAGCCATGATTGCAATAATCCAACTATTTAAAATTGAAGCATAATAGAAATGGCAAATTCAGTATAATCCATTGTTAGCCATGAACAAGCCTTTTATTCTGAACGGTGAATGCATTTCAATACCATAGCGGTATTACTAAAGATATTGCGATGGTAAAGTTATGAGCTTCTGTAATGGCCTTAGTTAGTCGTTGAACAGAATGATAATTAATGCAAACTAATAGCTAATTGCAATTAATTGGTCAATTTCAATTAAAGGTGCAATTGAGGAGCGATTCCATAAACAGGTGTCCTGTATAAATATGAAATTCTGATTTTTTGCACAATGTAAAGCGTTTTTATCAAACATGTCCCCATGTGAAATGATTGAACTTAAAAAATAGTTCTTGATACAAAAAAATTGTAAAATTTCTAATTCGTATAGGAGCACATAATAAATTCAGTCCTGTTTTATATTGAAATTAAGCAAATGAAGATGCATTTTGTTTTAACTTGCAAGGCATTTCTGTAACAAAGACAAGGTAAGAAATCTATTGGGTGTTTCCTAAATTGATATCACTGACATTAGGGATACAGCAGTTATTCATGATTACGATGCTATGATGATTTTTGGAAGTAACGCTAACACCATCAAAACGACTCCACCAGCGAAATCAAAGCAGATTATTATTGACATCAACAGCACTAGGGAAATTACAGAGAGTCTTGAGTCATAAAGACATCTCACTCTCAACCAACTTACAGACTTGTAATTTCACTAGTCAACCCAGTGTTTCTGTATGGCTCAGAAACAGGACCATCAAAAAGACTGACATGAAGAAGTTGGAAGCATTTGAGATCCTGTGCGAGGCTACAGAAAAAAAATCATTAATATCAGTGGAAGGATAAGATCCGGAATGAAGAAGTTCTGTCATGAGAATCTCCTCTGCACTTTCACCAAAAAGGATCCTAGCTTCGCATCAATGCCTAGCAGTGACATGGGTTGGTCACGGTGCAGAATGAACCAAACATACGCATACACCCAAACGTATTTTTATGGAAACTGTCGCAGCCACAAACAGGACAGGGAAGACCAAGGAAGAGAGGGAAGATGACAGCATGGTGGGCACCACCTTCCACAAGGCACATTTGAAGCGCGAGATAGGAATAGATGGTCTAAATTTGTACGAGAGGAGCCAACGGCCTATGGGACATGGTGCAAGATAGATAGATAGATTAGATTAGATAGATAGATAGATTGTAAGATAGATAGATAGAGAGATAGAGAGATAGATGATAGATAGCTAGATAGATAGATAGATAGATTGATGTTTATTTTTCTATACAGTATCACGGTCTTAATTATATAAATTCCATCAGATTGTATTATCATCGGATATAAAACATCTTTAAATAGCAATTCTATTTCT
Organism: Ophioderma brevispina; assembly: GCA_023653785.1. Lineage (NCBI taxonomy): Eukaryota > Metazoa > Echinodermata > Ophiuroidea > Amphilepidida > Ophiodermatidae > Ophioderma > Ophioderma brevispina. The sequence goes on from JAMKCH010048417.1 coordinate 49,343, forward strand.
CATTGTAATACATTTTTTTCATAATATGAAAATGTACTTTGCTGTATTCTGTGATGAACAATAAAATCTTGATTGATGATTGATTGTATTTTAACCGAATTTGAATCAGACCATCGGATCGGGGGCCGATTTGGCAAAATACGGCAGAAAATGGGATCAGCAAAAATATATCAGGCGCCGCCGATTCTCAGCTGATATAATGACTGAAAGAAAGGGAAAAAGTAAAAGGGTATTTTAAGTAGAACACGAGACAAGAGCTGCCTCAAAAAGTTAACCTCTCCTCCAAGGATTCCTCATTGGAAACTGGTAGCAAAATTTGTGAACCAAACAATATTAGGTTGCCAAGTTTAAGCCTAAAATTTGAACCCAGAGCGATCTTTAATATGGGCAAATCATCGATCGTACGGGGATCGGCGATAAGTAAAAAAAAATACGGCATCGGATCGGCAGAGGGAAACCCTGGATCGGTTTAATCTCAAGCTCATAGACACAAGTATATGGGTCCCCGAAAATCTATGTTGCACCTTTTAATAATCTCTATTTGAGTAAATTAGATTGTATTTTTTAAAAATTTGTACGGAGCTTACTCTACAAATATTTTCAATTCAAAGTTCCACAAACAAGCAAATTTGAAATAAAGCAATGGTTTAAATAAAAGAGACTCGGGCACAGCAGAACCTTCTATAGGAAAACGGGAGGGACCAAATGGACCTTAGGACATAATTATGACATAATACCTGGTGAGAAAACTTGAAAACTGACTTGCCCAACTGTGGACATATCAAATGTATAAAGGCCAACCTGTATTTATTACATGTATACGACTATAAGTAGGAGTATCTTTTGCCAGTAGAGTGACTGATAACATTGCATCCGGAAGTCTTGTTCCCAGATGAGGCAATTACTGATGTAAAGGCAACCAGCAATTGATTATCTGATCAGAATGTAATAAATTTTATCTAAATCGGTTTTGGCATTTTTAAAAAATATATGAAAATGGGAAGTAACGGATATTAAAATTTTCATTAAGAAGAGAGGATGCACCATCAATTTCTTGCTTGTGGTGCTTATCCCCTTGTTTCTCTTTGGATATTGAGAGCACCTTTGTGATCGGGGTGTTTACAACCCATTCGTGGTTTTTATACAACCCATTCTTTATCCAGAATTACTTGCTTTGCTTTGTCAATTGTATGTATTATATATTTATCAATTTAGTCTGTATTTTGAAGTAATTCAACTAAATTTATTATATTATATTGAGGAGGAATGTGAACTTTTAAGTGGAGAAATCGGGGGAATGCAATTTTTTTAAAAAGAAGCGGGGAGAAAGCTAACATTTTGTTGAAAAAAAATGAAATCCTCCAACCCCTTTGGCCTGTCGTTAAAGTATGACTGTCCTTATTGTAACCTGGATTTTACACTTCTGTGAATCCTTAAACTACACTTCAATTCCACAGCTGAAAAACAGTCAAAGCTCCCAGGGATCAAAGTAATCGTAATGCGGTAAAAGTGGAAATACGTGGCGATACGTAATTTTCGCGCTTTGTGTCCACTTAGTGAGCAAACGCGAATTTAAGAACACGTGAAGGTTTATCTTGTGTGTAAGGCTATGTAGGATAGCGGAAAAAAGCGGAATTTAAAAACAAGTGAACTGCTAAAAATTGCAGAAGCGTGAAAAATTAAATGCGCGAAAATACACTTTACACTATTAAATCACTCTGTTACCTTGCTGCTTGTGCAGAGGGGAACTTATCTCGTGGTAGCGTCAGGGCATAATTTTAATTAGTCACTGTGGCAACCTATTTTTCCATCTTGACGTCATCCAAAAGAAGTCTTTCTCTCTCTCTATCTGATAACGTACATGGTTATAATCCTTTAAGGACAAGCCAAGTGTGAAATGTTATTCAGAAATTTACTGATATGGTATTAAAATCAAGTGAAGTTAAAAGGTCTCCTAAGGGGTATACATTATGAATATGGAAATTTTTTTATGGATGTGAATATCGCATGAGCAGAAACATACAATAACTATGATAGTTTCATTGTAATGTTGGGCAGTTGTATAACTGAGTTTAGTTAGGCTAAGCTTAGGAAAAGGAAGTCAATCAGCTTCCTGTTCGGCATAGATAGAAAAAAATTAACATTTTCCCCCATTTTTACAGGTTTCAAGTTTGAAGTGATCAAGAAGCAAAAAAGGGAAAAAATGGCATTGCCATTAGCATGCTTAGGGTTTTGAGCTATAGTCCATTTCTATACCTCCGTGCAGTGATTTCACGAACCTTGACGCAGCCTTTGGTACGCAGGCAGTCTGTTCTTGTGCACGCGTGTTACAAAGGCAGTCGTTTAAAACCAGGCGCGCGGTTACTGGTGCGCCGTCCAATTTCGCGCTGACGTCACTGCACGGAGGAAGGCAAATTAAGTAAAGTTATTGATTGTAAGTCTGGGCAAAGGGAATGTAGGACGTGTTGTTATAGCTTGAGTTTAGTTAGGGTAAGGAAAAGGAAAGTTCATATCAGCTTCCTGCTCGCATAGATGGAAAAAAATTAACATTTTAGGCGACAAAAAAAACCCTGTTTTACGGGCAAACAGGCCTTTCAAGTAGCCTAGGTCTGTCGGTCGGGATAATTTTTCTCCTTTTTAACATTTTTTTTTACTTTTCTGGAAAAATCTGGAAAATCAGGAGAAAAAATGATTTTTTTTTTTTTACAAATTTTCTAAAAACAATTTAGCCAAAATTGATGAATTTGGGCTAAAAACAGACTGATTTTACATGATTTTTGGAAAACTAAAAAAAAATTATGCAAAACTGAAAAATCAGGGTCGTCGCCTTTATACCGCAAGAAGCAAAAAAGGGGAAATTTGGCTGCCAAAGTGGCTGAAAAAAGTGGTAGAAAAAGGCAATAAGTAAAGAATTTCCGCATAGTGCATAGCTTTTTTTTGACTAAAAATGTATAGCACTTCGAGTTTTTTTTTGCCTAGCTTTCAGCCCTGGTATACTTTGTTTTCACTCAGGCTGAAAATGCACGTACATTGTCTTCAGAGTCAGATTGTAATGTGCACAAGGGGCAACACAACTACATGCTGGCATGCATGCATAGAGAAAGTATGAAGTTACTACCAAATTCAAGGGCAAACAAAATTCTAATTTCATTTTACTGTTAGGGCATAAGCATAAATTCCAGGGGATGGGGATACACCCCCCCAATTTTTGCAATGATGAAGATGGTCCATGCAATCACTCCTCCCCCTCCCCATGTTGATACCGGTGCATGTGTATTTTACCATGATAATATTTTCATATTTTACCATATTAGTTTAAAAATAGTAAATTTGTGTGTGCTTTGTTTTATTTTGTTATAAGTTTAATTACATTTAAAGGTGCTTGTTCCAATCGTCTTTGGGACCCACCTGATTTACCCAGAAGTAGTATAAATTTTGATATCAAGTGAAAGGTTGTATTTTTCTCATTGTTGTCCTGAAATTTCAGCTTTCAAATCCATTTCTTTCTCAAGATACAAATAAAAAACTATCGTTTTAATGGTTAACCAACAATATTGGTACAGTAGTAAATAGAACGTTGCACTATGCTTTATCGCATCTAGCATCAAAACTGCAAGTTTGTTTCCTACGGTACTTGATGGTCAGTGTGTACAAGTGTCAAGTTCTCATATCAAGTAGAGAACACGATAGACAAAATCGGAATAAGCATCAAAACATCATTTTTTGCACGCTTCACCCACATATGTACTAGTAATGTATCTTGTCAACAAAGCCTAAAAGAAAGTTGAGATTTTTTGTCATCTGAACCATTAGAATAAGCATTATGAGTATGTGTGCCAAATTTTATGTTTGAAATTGATCTACTCTGAAAAATCGTTTTCAGTCAGTAAATGGATGGAAATTACAGCACAGTGGCCTATGGGCACCATAATACAAATATATTTGCTCATATCATCAGAACACAGTGTCAGAATCAACTGAAATTTTGGACAAGCTTGGAAACAACCTTTTATCAAGGATATCTAGTAAGCCATAAACAAAACTGAAGTAATCATGAAATGCACTTTTAATTACAGACAGACAATACAATATTTCAATTTTAACCCAAATTTAACCAAAATAATAATAAATAGTTTTTTTTATTCAAAATTAACACATTTCCACACAATTTTTCTTCTTCATCAAATATTTGAATTTTAGCTAATTGGGGGAGGGGGGAGATTGAAAAAAAGAACATTTCTATACCAAATATTAATACCCATGTCTTCCTATATTTGCAGCACATGCCCAAATACACCTCTGCACATGCTGTTTTCAACCCTCAGGTATAGAGATTGATCAAAATGGTTTGCAAAATATGCCCAGCGTGCAGCATCCTTTGTGACAATTCTTTGATGGCCCCATATTAACACGTGATGCTGGTATTCATGGACCTTATTCAAAGAAGCAAGACAGAAGGAACTGATTGAAATATAACAAAACAGATAACACAGTACACTCTACTGACTACTATATCTAAACATGATACGCAAGCTCAGACACAAACGAACGGCACTTTAATCACAGATTGCATAGGAAGCTCTGTACATGCATGTCCCCCAAGTGGTATATTTGCCCCA
>JAMKCH010048418.1:0-10835 GCA_023653785.1 Ophioderma brevispina
TTTGTGGCTCTTTTTCTATGTTGAAGAAACCGTTACGTGTTTTGTGACATGTTTCTTTGCATTGTAACAAACAAACACCTTTCTCTAAGTCGAGACCTTACGGTGTTTTTTGAGTGTTCATACTTATTTGAACGTCTTCTATTGTATTGAGACTTTATTTAATATTTGAGATACTTTTGACCTTTTACAATGTTCTCTGAGTTGACACCTTTTTCGGTATTTGAGACCTTGTTTTAGTCTTTGAGATACTTTTGACAGTAATAGCCGCCCATAGTTTCGTATCTTTTAAGAGTTTGGTGAATCCTTTTTAAGAATTCCATATCTGTTCCAATGTGAATCTTATGTTTAACTAATCTTTCACCGTTTTCACTCACCCAGAAAGTGGCACAAACTCGAGTTTTTTGTGTTCCGCAGTAAACTGGAGTTTTCTCTGGATTGCAACAAGCAAATGAGATGAAACCAAAAAAAGCCTGGAACGCCGGTCTCTTCTCTTAATGTGATGTACAACACCACTTACTTATTTGAGATATAATAGTAAAAAAAAATCGGTTTGATTGTATCCATTTTTTAGACAAGCTGTATATTCAAAAGTACTAAATAGCAGATCTTTGTTGCAATGGCGGTATATTGAATCTCTTACGTAGGTGGTTAATTAATTTGGTAACAATGTATGTTTTTTCAGCATTTTGTGGCCAAATGGGTGACTTTTTAGTATTTCTTCCCAAATGTTTCAAGGTGTTCGTCTGGCACCCTCGGTTTCAGAATCATGAGAGGAAAACTGGTCCTAGAACCGTTGAAAAAAACATTAGATATATAATGTAATAAGGTCACATGGTCTGTAGCCTGGACTAACCAGCAGTTTAGATATCATACCTAATCAAGCGAGTTAGTTGGATGAGAGTGGCGTGGTCTAGCGGGTAGCAAGCTTACCTCTGGAGCAAGGGGTCCTCGGTTCTAATCCAGTGGACCACTTTGCTGGGCAACACCCAACTCAATTTGGGATTTAATTTGTATATCAGATTTGATTCAAACCTGAATACTACTTTCTCCATGTTTCATTTGAAATGGGCAAAGGAGCCATGAAAGCTTGCACTTTTATCCCCATCCGGTGGTGTTTCGTATAATTTGTTTGAATGTTGCATATGGCGCTGTTTAACTGCTGCCTCCAAGTTGCATTGTTTGGCTGTCTGTATTGTAAAGTTGTAAAGTCTCTAGTAATTTGGCCTACCCGGCCACAACTTTGAGATTAATTAAACCTTGATTTATTATAACCGACACCCTCTTTTTTTTTAGTATTAAACAAAAATGTCATACCTTTTGTTGTCCCCCATTTGCCTCTTTAATTTATCAAACACCAAAGTCCATGCCGGCATTTTCAATGCTTTTAGTAATGCATCTCTCCCGGCCATCCCTATCAGCCTTGCCGCCTTTTTTTGCTCTAGCCACTCATGTAGAACACTCGATTCAGATTGGTATTTCAGATCAATATCATCACATACTTTGGTATCTGTTGTGCCAATGCGGGCGCCAGTAAAACAGCTCAAATTTCATCACGAATAATTGCTTGTGGGCACCTCATGAAATCTTCACGTACTCGGGGTCTTTTGATCTGTAATATAAATAAATAAAAATAGAACATGTTGGCCTTCCAGAAGCACCTACATACCTTTTCACACTGCAGAAAGACTCGATCGGATTTGCCGTTTTGATTAAAATTTGGATAGCACAAGGAAATATTTAAAAAACGAGAATCTCTTTTCATGAACAATTCATAAGCATCTTCATCTTTTTACAACAAGAAGAGAGTGGAATTCCCCTGATTAAAAAAAATGAAAGTGGTATACATGCTTAGAGTCCCTTCTAGAAATATCTGCTATAAATAGTCGGGATTTTTCCTGGGATTGTCCATATAGGGTAATATTAAAAAAAGCACGATTCAAAATAGATATGTCCTTCGTATTGTCATCAGTGTTCATTTTATTTGGACAGTTTTTGAGAATGCCGGGGTATGTAGCCATTTATACCATGAGTTTTAATCTGCAGATTTGGTATAAGTAGATCTGAGCAGTCTACTTACAGGTATACATGTTGCTACCACCATTGTGTCCAAAAGAAGCACAGTACGGCAGACGCATCTTTGAAGCATTGCTTAAACATTTCTGAATACAAGGAATCTCCTTAACACAATTGACCAAGGGGTTTTCACTCCCGTTATTGCCCAAGGGGGGGGGGGTCCCCAGGAAACCACTCTTTGTTATTTGGGCTGCAAATTAGGGGCAAAACATTTGTTCAAACCACGCCGAAAATTGGGGGGCAAAAAAGACGGAAAATTCAAATGAGCCTTGGCTTTACATCAACCATCACACTTTTGGAAAACTTATTTTAATGTTGATATCATACTCGAGAATACCCATATTAATATATTTAACAAACACTTGCAGGTTTAGGGAATCCTGTATTTTTATAATACGGGTGTTGCAATACCATCATTTTCCCATAGCTTTGTAGAGAACAGTTTGCATGTCCACGCTGAAATCGTTCGTTCTCACACATAAAGTTTTACATTATTTTTACTGTTATTAATAATTGTTTCTTATATGTGAGAACATATCTCAGCAAAAAAATTGCTTTGGTTCTTTGATTTTAAAACATATTCTTCATATGCCTTCTTTTTTAGTGCCCAATGGGGTGCCATGGACCCTCCTAATTAACAGCTTAACGGCTGCCGATTTTAATAATTTTGTTATGAAAAGAAGCACCATTTTGGTGTTCTTCTCTTGTGGTCAGCAGGGGAGGTAGTGCACGATCATGCTCGATTTGGGCATTGGGGATTTCCATGCCTAAAAAAATGAATGCTCAGTGACAGTCTGTTTGTCTATGCAGTGACCATATCCTTGAGAACCACTCACCACAATGAACATTTTTCTTCAGGTTTTATGGGTCACCCTGTATTGCTTCTTTCATCAAAATTTATATGAAAAAGAGTCATCAATTCGTATAGTCTGTCATCTCTTCATATTTTTCTGTCTTTTTACTCTATTGTACCTCCTTATCCCTGAGATTTGAGTCGGCTGTCTGCGTCCAACTTTACTATGTATCGAATTGTCTGGTACATAACGTCTTGTTTTTTTCCATTATTTGTAACGTCTTTATTTGGTCCACATTTGTTTGCAATAGAAAATAAATCCTTTGGTCAAACTCGGTTTTCGCTTCGTGAATTTGAAAGTCCAAATTGCCTCATGTAGATTTTTTTACTATCACACTCTTATACATTCGATTTTGTATACGATAACGGCATCAAACAGAAATCCTGGTGATATCATGATATAAATAAATATTACTGACCATATCGTGCAATAGTAAAAATATAATCATTCGGCGTTCGGTCAAAATTCTCATCACGGTCCATTTCACTATCTCACTCGTTCTTCACCTTATTGAAATGGAATAGTCCAAATTTTGACCTCATTTAACATTTTTACTAATCACACTCCCTTAGCGCCATCTTAGGGATAGATCATAGCTAATCCACTGTATCAAAATCATAACATCGGATGGTTTATACGACTTCCCGTGGGGGTGGGGTGTAATCTTGGTTAAGACCCAGGGTTTAAAATCCTCGTTTTTCTGAATGCAACAACTCGTCCGCAGATCTTACGGAAACAGTAGAAAATTCAAGACCATAAAACGTGATGTGGGAAGGTACATGTTGTCCAACATCTTTAAGAAGCTTCTAAGTAGATATCAAATTAAGTGAGACTTCTTGAATATTTCCATCGGGTGGGTTGAAGCGAGGAGTCATCTTTGACGTGTGGCTCGGCCTTTGTTGCCATTAAAAAACATATTGTTATCCATGGTACAAAGTTATTGCACAGAATCCGCTTACTGGAAACTTGTCCGTACAAGGGCTGTTAATGATAAGACTAATGCCACCAAGTTGCGCTAATCTCTTGCAAGTTGGAATTGCCACATCAACACTTAGCAGTTGCGTTGTGTGTGCATTATTCTCCTATGCTGAATAAAGGAATAATATTTTGCAGTGTCAAGGATAAGTTGTGGTCAAATAACAACGTTTTTATTTGGAATAATGCAGATTTTTCCTTCTTGAATACTTCAGTTGAAAACAACTGGTAGAATCTTAAAGTAGGACTTGACCTGAATACCAAGCTTCATACAGGCCAGCTATATTAATCGTACAGTCATATGAGTACCCATAAACTTTTGTAACCTGTGGCCATTAAATTAATTCCTCGTACTTAACCCCGGTGAATGGACAAACCTAAACCTTTGTATGAGGTTTCACTCAATTTTGAAATCTACTATAACAGCGTCAATCCTCAACGACTGCTAAAGAGCAATGTGAAGATCCGGTATCAGATAGTCAAAAGAAATGCGACAAAATAAAAGATAATGTACTGGTTTTACCGGCAAAACAAAACAAATTTCCATGACATTCAATTGCAACTTTACTTGTATACAAACTAATGTCAATTATAGCCTATATATCTTAACAACATGGCAACAAAATTAGGAAAAGGCTCACCACTTCTTAAATTGAACAATACCTGTAGCGCACAATGGTTATTTTTCATTTTGGATTCCATACATACACATAACCCGGTAAAACTTCGGGGGCTTGAGCTCTTTATTTCAAATCGCTGTGTTTACCATACCGATAAAGCCATAATTAAAAAATTTCCCTTTTTCTCAACGAAGAAAATCATTACAAGCAAATGCACTGAATAAATCCAAAAACCAAACTTGAACAAACTCTGAAGCCATTCACTAATACAATGATACTAAAGTATTCTCACCCCAAAGGTCTTTTACGTCACAAAGAATATTAAAAAAAAAAAAATATATACCTTACATTTATTCGACTTGTTCCGCAATTATATTTGCCAATTATGTTGGCGAAATCATTTATCTAAGTACTTTTTAGAGTTTGGTCCAGTAATAACAAAAGCTACAGTATTTACGTACGTTTCCGTGGCCTAATTCCGCCTCTTCATCACCCCCCCTGACGCTGACCAGTCCGCCGCCATGAGGCCATCTCAAATAACCCGGTTACATACATGAAGATAGATTAGGGTATTATCAGACTTTAGTCTGTAATATTGGAATTGTCTATTTTTGAGGGTCCAAAAATGTGTCGGCAGAAAGACAGGGACCCTGAGGTGGTGACAAAGTTGACTAATGCTACAGTCGTCTGTTAAGGTTTCCGCATCGGACTCAACAAACCCCCCACCTTGGTACCCCAAGGCCCCTCCTAAAACAGCAAACGCTAAAGCCGATAACCTCGAAATTCTAGTTAAACAGTATGAATTTCTAAAAGTTGATATCTTGCATTGGACTCTTGTATGTGTTTGGCGGGCAATTATTTGTTGGAAAATTTTAAAGAAGTGGTGACGGATCAACACAGCATTGTTTTGAATATTATTTTTGGCCCCGGGGGACCCAATCAGATATATAAATTATCTACTACCCCATCCCTTGAAAAAACACGTGAACAGATCGCGTTTTCCGCCATCGGAAACTTGTTTTTCAGAATAAGGGGTAACATGTGCACTGTTTTTGACATTAATGGTGTGTGTTTTTTGGAACAACGCTCAACACGACCATTTTGGCCTAGAGTAACGTTTAATATGGCCCTTAACCACATTCCCGAATTTGTTATGAATACGACCCTGGAGCGTTCTGGAATATCCCCGCCGCATATTTTATATCCTACACCCGCAACAAAACACACCTTGTGACTACCGTTGTATATATCGTCGCTTTACGGCGTGTCTTATATAAAGCTATTGTCGAGATAATTCGAGTGCCTTCCGCTGATATAAGTTAGCTAAAGAGATAATGTTTACAGCTCGGATTGCCTGTGGCGTCCTATGGGCGCTCGCTTGTACCACACAATCGTGGGTTTGATTCCCACTCTAGAGGACATATTTACTTCTCAATGTTTTATCTTGGAGTTAAAGATTGCAATTAATGCAATCATTATGCTCGCGCCCCGAAGGACGCGAGCTATAAAAGATTACTTCCAGAGAGACACTTGCGATTTTCCAATGTTGCGACCGAGCTGAGATATTAACATAATCGAGATTGTTTTTCAGTAACATACATTTTGGCACCCTGCTCGAAATATAAACAAGAACATCGCTGATTCGACCAATATTATGAATAGGAATTTCCAATGTTACTTCTTTTTTGATAACGATAACATATGACTTAATACATGTTGATTGAACAAGGCTGGTGGCCAGGCTGGTGGCGCTAGCCCTCAGCATGTCTATGGCTCCGAGGAATGGTGCAAGCTTTCATATAGCAACTCATCAAAAAAACAGAAACCAACAGCACTTTGACTTTGATAGATGTCCTCTGGCAAAGAACGAACATTATTTGACACCAGTTTCATTTCAACAACAAAATCGGAGCACTGGTTAGGTTTAACCCCCCATGATGACCTTGGAAACCTTAATAGGCTGTACCTTTGTAACTAAAGGTCAGATATAATATAAAATCTCAGTTTTTCTCAGGTAGTCGGAGGACGAGGTTTGGGATCGCGAAATATTTATACTTGATGTAGTAATTAGATGACAGCTGATATAAGTTGTAAGGGGGTAAATGACCACCCTTGTAAAAATAAATTGGAAATTACTTTCAAACCCCAACAAAACTAATATTAACTGTAATTAAAATCATGGATAAAGTTTTATAAGGTGATAATGCAAAACATTAATTTACAATTTGATAGGGGTCTGGGTGAGGAGGCAAAGGGTTCAGTGGTCCCTTTTTCTATACACACTCGTTTGATATACCAAAGTCGCCTTATCAAATTAAGGTCAAAGCGGCTATTTACAAATAAAAAAACATGGCAATTTAGTCATATCACCAATAAATCTGCTAGATTTAAGAGTGCTGGACCATATTATAAACGCTTAGCATCTAAATCTATGGTCCAAGAACACAGCACAGTCAAGTGAGAAAATCTTACTTTTACTCTACGTAGGCCTTCTTTGTTGAGGTGACTCCCTTGGCAATCTACAGTCAGCTTGTATGGTGTCAATCCACGCAGGGGTGGACGTCCGCGAGGTCTGTTACCATCTACCGAACATTCCAGTGTGATCTTAGGATATCTGGAGTTCGGCATCCTTTTGATATGCCCAAAGTAGGATGCCTCTTTCTTTCGTATGATCATCCACTATATCTAACGTCATACCTGCTCTTGATTTAATAATCTCATTCCTGATTCTATCCTTTCTGACACACCTAATATCCTTCGGAGGCAGGACATTTCAAGACCCTCAGGCGATTGGTGTCGTTTTTCTTGATAGTCCAATTTCAGATCCATGGTGGCGATCGGAGAGGACATAATCCCTGTACCGCTCCATTTTGGTGTTCGGGCGATATCTGTTCTCTCCATAGGTTATGGAGTTTTTGGATTACTCCCCATCGCCGGCCAATCTACGTTTTACGTCTCCTTCAGATGTTTGCTGAGTCAGCTTATGACTCCACCCCCAGGTAGACAATGTGCTGACCTTTCCAAGTGTCGATCCTATTTTGGATGTTGATTGGATGGGTTGGCGTCCAATACCTTTGGGACCTTGGTGTTTGTTAGGTTGATTTTAGTCCCATATCGGTACTTGAGTTGTATACTTTGTTTACTAGTATTGGAAGTTCCTGACTGGATTCGGCTTGACTACAATGTCATCTGCGAAGCGAAGGTTTGATGATATGACCCTGGATAGATGCTCCTATTTCTACATCTTCCAATGCTTGGGAGCATGACCAATCTCTGCAAGATGTTAAAGAGTTGGGGTGAATATATGCATCCCTCTCTAACTCAACGCGGGTGGTAAACCAGTCTGTCAGGGTTGTTTACTCCCACACTACTTTTGGATACTGGTATAGAAGGTGCTGGAGTCGGTGATGATTTTCTTTTCTTGGGAAACCCAAAGTCCAATGGATCCTCCAACACCTTCCTGCCAGACATTTGTCGAAGCCTTTCCTGGAAGTCTGTGTAGCACAGATAGGTTGGTGTTTAACTTCTTTGTATTTTTTCTAAGATTTGTCCGAAGGAGAATCATTGGTCAACTGGGCTTCTTTGGCTCTGGATTCTGCTTTCCGCTTCAGCGATGATTTAATCCGATCTCTTTTGGTGCGGGAGCTTAGATACTAGTCATTATTTGCATGCGTGAGAGAGAAGACTTATACCTCTGTAATTGGCACAGTCAACTATCATTTTTCTATGAAAATGGGGACTAATTATTGCCCTGTCCCAGTCTTAGCGGGAATTTCTCCTTTTCCAGATCTTAATACACAGCTGTGTAGGGACACCAGCCCCATTTCGCCAGCTGCTTTCAATTCCCTCCGGTTAACTTGTCTATCCTTGTTGACTTCTTTTCTTCTTTTAATTTGTTGACCGCCTGGGCTACTTCTTCTCTCAGTATTGGTGGCTCGTCCTGATCCTCAGTAATAATCCGTTTTGGGGAGGATGGTCTATTTACTGGGTTTCTTGATGTTTGTACAGTTTGGTAGTGTTTCTTTCCATCTGTCTTTGATCTTATTTTCCCCTTTCCTCCATTAGGATGTCGTCTGTTTTGCTTTTAACAGCACGGATCTTTGTATTGGCTTCTGTTATCTTATTGATTGGCAGTAAGACGTCTTTTTTTTTATTTTGCTGTTGGGATGCCTCCCCTTCAGGCATATTTTTCTTAGCACTCGTCTTTCAGTTGATGCTGATATTGCGTTTTGATTTCCCTGTTATAACCAATTTAAGGACTTAGGCAATAGGTGAAATTTTTAGAGGTTCTTAAAGTAACAATGAACCTGAATGCGAACAGAATTGGCCAAAAGTTCCATAGGCTAGGGTCGCATTGCTGAAAGCCCCGTTCACCCACCTCACCTTTTACGAGGAAGCATTCGAGCGTCTTGATTATCACCTAATACACAACTTTTTTCCGCCGCGATATTCGCATAGAGATGGCCATTTACCCCTACACCCTAAATGGAATTACCACAACTTAACTTAACTACCAAAAGCCAGATTCTTAGGTTCCATACAACAAGGTTTAGTTGACTTATTTGTCTACCATATGTATTATATGGTATTTTCTTAATTGCCCCATGACAAGTTTTTTTCTTATCACATGATCAGTGGGTGTGTAAACACACATACCAGACCAATTTTCCAATTGGGTTATATAAAATTGGTATGTTTTGCAACCCATTGTAATGATAATTGAAATGTACCATGTGGTATTGTTTGCTACCCTGGTGGTGGTAGTGGGGTAGTGGCACTTCCATACTTTGTGGATATCAACCTGCCCTGTCCTTAAACCATTTTTTCGAATAATATCAACAATAAAAACTTCAGGCCCGTTTGTCTTTGAAACATCCCACACTGAAAGCTATTTGCGTACACCCTTGTAGGCACATATAGTTTCAATTTATATTTTAAGTGCCCCCCCCCATGGGTTTGGCCGCCCAAAATCCTGTCATTTGATTACGTTCTTGTCCACCTCACCAGACCTCACAGACGAACTATACTATCACCTCAACTACTGTATCAGGATTGAACACAATTACGCCCTAACCGGGGTGATTTTTTTAACAGATTTTGAGCATTCTCAGAGATTTTTTAATAAGGGGGGCATTTATGACCCCTCACTTATCAACCCGTCAATCATAATAAATCAAGTACATTATACTTAATACCTGGAAGAATAATAATAATAATAATAATAACATCTTGATATAGCGCTAATGCAGAGGCCTCTAGCGCGCTTCACATAGAAAGGACAATAATATCATTATCATACGACAAATACAAAAATAGATAAAATTTCTACTGTTAAAACAACAATGATATACATTCAATTATACACAATTACAAAATAACTTAGGATAAAAATTTAAGTAGAAATTCAAAACATATATCTATTGTGACCAAACAGATAGAAGAGAAAGACAAAAAACCCAGTTGCCTCCCACACTAAGAACATATGGGGATACACATGAAATCGTCATGCTTGAGATCTTTGGTGTTATGTTCCACCACAGCAACATCGGTTAAGTCTTGATCTTTCCTCGATTCAGATGCCTCTACCCTCCCTAATCTGATGAAAACAACTATTCCAGGCAACCGGGATTGGATAAAGGGTAGAGAAAAGAAAAGAAAAGAAAACAAACACAGCATTATAATAGTGATTGGACTGGCTCAGAAACAGGATACGATCAGGAAGCCATGATGTGTAAATAGGAATGTCTTCAAAATAGTTTTGAAAATAGTTGTTGATGAGCTAAAGGGATATGTTAGGGAAAGGTTATTCCACAAAATGTGTGATGCAGATGCAAAAGATCTATCACCAAAGAACTTTGTTGATGAGTTGGTTGATTTACTCAGATGGGAGCAAGAAGATGATCCTCAAGGTTCTCGGTGGTGTGAATACAGCTGGGTTGAGGCTCAGAGATATAGGCAGTGAACATGCCGTGGATGGATGCCTTATAGGTGAGAAGCAGAATCTTAAAAAACTGCCATCTGTTTAATTGGAAAGCCAATGGTTGGTTAGAGAGCGGGGATAGTGACTCGTCACCGGATTTTAAGGACAAGACGGCAGCTGAACCTTGGTTCAATTTCTTTCTGGAAAGGACATAAAGCAAGGAATTGCAGGAATCCAGCCTAGATGTAAAAAAGGCGTGGACCAATCTGTTGGTAGATGTTTTCATCAAGGTACTGTCGAAAATATGCCCCAACTTTTCTTATTGAGGCCAAGAGCTTTTGCATGAAGTTGTGTACATGATTGATGATCTTAGTGATGAGTCTAAGATGACAC